>JAYXIM010042393.1:0-78776 GCA_037575425.1 Anastrepha fraterculus | reverse complement strand
CTGTGGTCAGCATATGGCTACCATGGGAATCATTGACGACCCAATATGCCTATCCTGCCGGGAAAACCCTGCAAAGCATTTTCTCTGTAGCTGTCCGGAGTATGGATAGAGGCGTATGGATATGTATGCTGGGTATGGATAAAGTTTATACTCTTCCTCTTCCGGATGTCTTCAGATTCATGAATGAGTCCAAAAGATTCGTGGAAGAGTGCCCTTAAACCAATTTTTCAGCCTTACCATCCATACTGTATCTATCCTGTCTCCTTCCACCTATCTGGATGTAGTTCTTTTTGGTGGGTGAGGTAGGGTTCAAAATGCCTTTGCACTTACAGCTACCGTCGTCAACTGCGTCGAATGGTGTAGCCACTAAAACAATCCCTCCTTTTGGGGATAAGTCTATATAGTCCCATCTGCTTTGTCACTTTTCTAACGAATGCAGATGTTCTCCAGCTTTCGCTTCAGTTGTCGGCTTTACTCCTTGTCTGTCATAAAGTTGTCCCATTTCCTGGAGAAGTATATCTATTGCTAGCATACAGATTTAATGCATGAAATATTTTGCAAGACCTAGTCTGCAGCTATGTAAGCTTATCATAAATCATTTTTTTTTTTTTCTCTTTTACAGCTCCTTCCCTCAATTTGTCTACTCATCACCGTTTTGGTGCTTACCGATGCCGAGCCACCCCTCATCAAACGTCCGTTAGGCTATCCACTGTGGGCAGGAAAGAGTGCCAAGCAAATAGCGCTTGGACGCAACAAAGCCGCTCTCGCCGGCGGCAAGCAACGTACATTGGTGGTGCAGATACGCAGCGATCAGCCTGTGCCACTCGTATTGAAAGGCGGACGCAACTCACAGCTGCGACACGGACCCAATCATTTGCGTGGCGTGCGACCTTTCAAATTGACTGGTCCAGTTTACTTGAAAAATTCACCCATCGTACACAAACCACTACAGCGTAAACCGCTAAAACTCAAATTGACTAATACAAAGCCGAAAAATAAGCCTGCGACAAGCTACGAGGTGCCATTCCGGTTTGAAGTGCCGAGCACAAACAACATTGCATATCCGCCGTTGGGTAATGAAGCGCAACAGTTGCCGGTAAGTGTCAACTATGGAGATTTGTGATTTATCTAATGTTCTTTCCTATGTGCTTGATTCTTAAGAAAAAAGAAAACAAAAAAAGATGTTGTTGTTGCACAGCGTTTTTCACACTCCAAACTCGAGTTGAACCTGGCGTTGAAACCATTTTAAATCCATGGACGTGCTTATTTCTTTCACGCATAATTCCTTACAATTCCATTTTATTGACATTTTTCACTTCTTTCAGTCTTCCTTATGAGAAAGAAAATATTATATGTATACAAAAAGACGTGCTCCAATTTGAAACATTCAGTTTTTGATGTGCTGAAATAAGCTCAAAGAGTTTAGTTAGCGTAACCTGTCAGGGCTGCAGGCAAAGAACATATAAAGGCTAGAAGACGTGTGAAGTTACCCCGCACGATACCAACCACCTATTTACCTGCCCTCTCAAACCCATTCACCTAAGATCCCCTTCCTATGGACCCAACCAGTCGAAACAGCAAGTTTCCTGGGCCTACCGTTAGATGAGTTAGTCGATGACGATCGGTGACTACAGCACAATGGCAGGGCCTAGTGAACTCATGGTGAAAGGATTTCACAGGTGAGCTCTTTAACAGGCCGCTATTCGGCTCGGAGAGAATTTGACAGAATCAGTTGATGGACTGACATCACTTGAGGTGTGTTTACAAAAAAACTGAGATTTTGTTGGTGATATACAAAAAAATCAACCAATAACACTTCGTTGCCGGCTGAACAACTTTTGATTAGATGTGTTTGTGAATGCATGTGAAATGATCGTGCAGAAGTAGGCTGCCGAATTCCCAATTGAGGTGGCAGCCAAAGTTCCCCTCACAACTTTCTTTTTCACCATAGCTAAATAGTGTAGTGAACTATCATAACAACAACAAGTTGCAGATCCCGGCCTGTTTGCTAAACAAAAAAATCAGCTAGGAAATTCACCAGCCGCAAAACCGATTAATCCGTCGAGTGTTTTTTTTAGCTGCAGGAGAACTGTCGATATCGATAACTATGATTGGACAGCTGAGAATAGCAAACTGTGTTGACATATCTGTTCAGTAAAGTTCGGCAAGTCGTCATAAATTGTTTAATACTAGAACAGCGCTTCCAAATCGTGGAAATTTACTTTGAAAAAAAAAGTCTGTTCACGAAGTGTTGAAGAAGACGCTGAAATGTCACTTCGGCTTCATTCTTAACTAGATTGCTTTTGTCCTTCGACTATGTTTTTACGTAAGTACCTCGTTTTACGTGACTATAAAATACGGCTCGTGCTAAAATTTAAGCCAAATGACCATAGTTTGCGTCGCATTCTTGCTGATTGGGTTCAATTATATTTATTACTCAGATTTAATGGAAAAAGTACAATAGCAATAGTCCAAAAATGTTACGTAACTCGCAGCCGCGGGGAATATATGCCAGATGTCATATTCAAAAAATAAATGCCAAGAAATTATCTATGAGATTATAATAAAAAAAATGCATTCCAACAGCATTTCTGTTTCGTATTATTGTTTTAAGTTCTCAAGGTCTTAAAAAGAACACTCGATAGAACTAATTAAAATCAGTGTTGAATTTTCTAGTTGAGTTTTACACCTTTTTGCTTCCAAGGATGATAGATTTACAAGATTTGCTCTTTAACAATGGTGAAAAAGAAAATTGTGAGGGGAACTTCGGCAGCCACATCACTTGGTAATTCGGCAGCCGAATTCTGCACGATCATTTCACACATATTCACACACTCCTCCAATCAGTCATTGTTCACACGCCAACGAAGTGCCATTGGTTGATCTTTTTTCGTATATCAGCAACACAATCTCAATATTTTTGTAAACACATCCCAAGTTTCGTCAGCCCATCAACTGATTCAGTCAAATTCGTTCAGAGCCGAATAACGGTGCACTAAAAAGCACACCTCTAAAAATCTTTTCACCACGTCTTCTACACGTTCTTTGCTGCAACTCACTGAACCTCATTCCTCCTCTATTGTTCCTCTTACTTTCATCCCTTACAGCATTAATTCACATCAGTCTAATAATTTCATTGCGTTCCCTACTATTCCGACAAATAACATATTAAGGCAAGAAGGTGCGTTTCTCTGACCGTTCCGCTAACAGAACTCGACTAGGAAATTTCCCCACCCAAAAACAAATTGGAACTTTTTAGAATCAGTGCAAGTTTCTTTTGGCTTTTGAGCGGTGAAATTTCCTAGTCGAGTTTTGTTAGCAAAACGCGCTGGTAACAACAAATTCTGGTATTTATAATTTATTTGATTTCGGTAAGTAGCGTATCAATTTGCATAAAATGTATTTTCGTTCCATTTCCTTGAATTTAATTTTCCCTACTGTTCATTCCTCTACTTTCCCCTCTTTCCTGAGAGGCTTCTCGTTGTTGATATACTTTGTTTACTTTATATTTGACCAAGCACAGCTGCTCCAACATTTCGAACCCATTAGGGACGGTGATTTACGCTTATAGAACAACAACATATAGACGAGTACTTGTTTTCTTTTTTATTTCAAAAACTTCATTTCTTAACAAAAGAAACTAAATAAAAAGTTTGTTTGCGTAGCTGATTTGTTGACTTGAAAAGTAGCGAAAACTTAGAGCGCAAAGTGGCATTTGAATCTGAAGAAAACCTGCTAATTTTAGCCAGAGCGATCTTTACTAGCAACAATTTAACAGCAAGAATATTAGATGGCTGAATGTAGTTCAAGAATGATTAAAATTGAGACTGCGCCCTGAGCGTTCGGTTATGTAATCTTTTTTGATTTGAGTTCGGCAACCTGTCTTTCTCACCGTGATGTTCTAAATGAAAGGAAAATATCACCATAATAATGCACCAGTACGCAGTTTTCTGACTTTAATTTTTTTCAGCTGTAGCTCTGCACATTTGCCATACAAAAAAATCTCTTCTAAAAGCATTTATTTACTCGCTTTAATGAAAAGTTTTCTATTACAAGGTGGCAGACGTCAAGCTAGAAAATTGTCTTATAGGCGAGGCATACAGCGGCGTTAATTGGGATAACCGATGCAGTCAATTCTGATTAAAATTATATTGTGACAGACGGTTGTTACGCGGATTAGTGAAGAACTAATTTCCTTATTGGATAGTTTTGCCAGTAAAAGATGGCCCGCAGGCAACAAATACGGATATTAGCTGCCCTGATACTTAGAAATAAATAATTATTTATTAAATCAATTTATTAAAACAATTAATATAATTTGCAGTGTTAGTGCAAACTAGCATTACACCAGTCTTCTTGTTCCTCTCGTTATTTTTCATTCACAATACACATTAGCTGTCGCTTTTCGGCAATGTTGCCTTCGAAAATTTCCCTAATCCGCTTAAATTATAAGAATTAAGTATATTTATCCATCCGCATTGGTTGCATTTAATTCCTGAGATTATTCCGTATTAAGTGATTAATCCCGATTAACGTTAATCCCGATTAACGCCACCGTCTGTCTGCGCTATTACAGTATCTTTGAATACACTGAAGTGAGTCATTTCACGACTAATTTGACTTGTTTCAAATGGCGCTATTCAATAGTAAACGGCAAGATTCAAGCTTTTGTATATCAATTATACTGAAAATTTCTCAGTACGTCAGATATAGGGTGGGCCATGTAAAATTTCCTTTTTGAATCGGCTATAAAAAAAAAACTTATCAATATTTTTCCAAACTTTTTTTTTATTTTGCAGATTGAACATTGTAATTTATGAATGAAAAATAATATCGCTCAAATGACTGACGACTGGCTTTACAGTAGGCCATTCGATCAACCCAATTTTTAAGCACATTTGCAATTGTTTGGGCTCCAATTTCATGAATGGCACCTTCGATTTCGTGTTTCAAAGCATCAATCGTCTCTGGATGGTTCGCATAGCATTTGTCCTTAACGGCTCCCCACAAAAAATAGTCCAACGGGCTTAAATCACAGCTCCGAGGCGGTCAATTGATATCGGAATTTCGGCTGATTATTCGGTTTTCTAAAACGGTAGCCAAAAGTTCGAGTGTAACTTTGGCAGTGTGACAAGTTGCACCGTCCTGTTGAAATCAAATGTCGTCCATGTCATCCTCTTCAATTTTTGGAAACAAAAACTCGTTGAGCATGTCACGGTAACGCTCGCCATTTACTGTAACCGCGGTTCCTCACTCATTTTCGAAAAAAAATGGCCCGATGATCCCGCCAGACCAAAAACCGCACCAAACAGTGACTCGTTGTGGATGCATTTGCTTCTCTACAATAAAGTGTGGATTTTCTGAGGCCCAAATCCGACAATTTGCTTATTAACGTAGCCACCGATGTGAAAATGAGTTTCATCAGAAAAGATGATTTTTCGGTAAAAATGCTCATCTTCGGTCAAACGATTTTCTGCCCATTGAGCGAACCGAAAACGCATTGGATGGTCATTAGGCCTCAGTTCTTGCACCAATTGAACTTTGTAAGCCTTCATACATACCGAGGTCTTTATGCAAAATTCTCCTCAAAGAAGTGCGTGAAATGTTCAATTCTTGAGAACGATGACGAGTTGAGGTTGTTGGATGTTCACGCACATTTTCGGCTACAGCAGCAATGTTTTCGTGTGTACGCACTGTAGGAGCACGTTCACGTGTTGTTTTATCCATTAACGATCCACTTTCACGAACACGATTAACAAATTGATCCACAAACTGTCTTGTTGGTAATTCTTTTTATGGAATTTTTTTTCCAAATTTCTCACAGTTTGATTAGAAGACTCACTCCTTTGGAAATAGGTTTTCAATATTTCCCAATTTTGTTCAAGCGTATAGCGTCCCATTTCGTAAATGTCAAACCTTTAAGTGAATTATGAACACATTTGACATGTCACTTGTGTTACCATTCTCAAAAAAATAGGTGATTCAAAAAGCAAACGCTATATGGCCCACCCTGTACAAAATTTAGAAAATGCCTGAAAACACGATTTTCCGAAAATTGTAACATAAAAATAAAAATTCGGACTCAGCGTGCCAATAGGTTCGTTCTCGTAAACATTATCCAGCAACTTGCCAGAAAAATATGAAAAAAGTGCATGAACACAAAACCAGTAACAATTGGCAAGTTTTACGAACAGCTGATGAAATTGTTGACGGGAAAAATTAAACAAAATTAAAAAAAATTCGTAGCTCTACTGAATCGTATTATTTAAAAAAAAAAATTAAGCAAATAAATCCAAATAATTGCCAAATAGGGAACGTAACATCACTTGATTTTACTTTGTCCACAATAATTTGTTCCATTTCATCATCGCTATCAGATGAAAATCATTTCTTTACCGATCGTATTCTTTTTATTCGATTTCGGAATCGTTCATGGAGGTTGTGGTTCAGAAGTACATATGTACGTACCTCTAAACTTTATAAATTGTATCTAAAATATATAGTATATATAATTTTACTAATATTCTCCTTACTCATATTCTCCTTTTTAAACACCATTTTTATTTAAATTTAGAATTTTTACTCAATTAGCAAATTTTAATTTATGCTTATTTTTACTTTTGCGATCAGCTGTTTTTCTCACTTGCAAATACTTACAAGCAAAAATTTATTCAGTAAAAACTTCCAATTTCCCCTCAAAATAAAATGTTATTTGCTCTCTCACTTCCCCTACTCTGCAAGTTTTTGGATACATGAACACCAAAAACAATTGTTTCAAATTTTGTGCTCCATTGCCGATTTTAAACCTCAAACCGAGAATAAAATTCCAGGTTGATGTGTTTTTTTACTGTAAAACTACGCAAACAAACTTAAAAACATTTGCATACCGAAAAAAAAATCATACCAACAACAAAACCCCAATCACTTCATTTACAGTCGGATACACAAAGCAATTTCATCACCGAGCATGAACACGACAACGATCACTTTGCACCCATTCACACAATACCCGCACCTAATCTCTCCTTACCTGAAAATCATCTCCAGGAATCATATTTGCCACCAAAACAACAACAATCACAACCCTACCACCAAACCCTTACCAATCATAACATCGAGAATCAGTATCAGGTCACAGAAGAGCACACCAATGACCAAACCATTCGTGACCCACTCTCTGGCTCACAGAAACTCTACGCGCCCGATCCAGATCCATCGCTACCAGCTGCACAATTGCGCCCTGCCACCGAGCCATTCAATCAGCCCAGCAACGGCAAACCACTACCAGTGGATGTACAATCCAACTTCCTTGTGCCCGCTCAGCCATTGGTGCAGATAATCGGTGCCCAAGAGGTAGCCACGCCCGAGATCTACCCAATTCAATTTACACAACAAGCCCAACTACAGCCGCTAGTAAGCGCCAATGTAGCTGCTGTACATGCAGCATCTGCGCCCATCTACGATCCAACATATCTGGTCACGCAGTCAAATCAGCTTTACACACAACATCAGCAACAGCTCTTCCATCCTAGCGCTAGCCTCGTACAAGCCGGCTATGTTAATGCCGACCTTACACAAGAGATCGCCAGTGATGGTCAAATCTTACAGGCTGCCAAAGACCCACATCACAATATTCATCCAGTGTTGGATAGTGCGCCGCAATTTGCAGCGCTTATTGCCGCCCCGGCCTTGGGTGAGCAATCAGCGGCAGCAGCACACTATAATCTGCAGCCACATGCTGCTGCACTAACAGCAACATCTGCGGCGCCCGAGGGCGGATTTGTTGTGTCAAATTATTATGATAATGCAGGCCAAGACAATTCTCAGCTGCTGCAGGCTTACGCTGAGGAGGAAGCACAGCGTCTGGAAATCGAAGCGGAACAAGAAAAGCAGCAGTACGCTTTGCAACAACAGCAACAACATTTGTTGTCGCTGCAACAGCAACAGCAGCACCACCAACAGCAACAGCACTTACAGCAACAACAAGAATTGCATCAACAACAGCAGTTACATCAGCAACAACAAGAATTGCAGCAGCAAGAGTTGCATCAACAGCAGCAGCTACATCAGCAACTACAAGAACAGCAACAGCTGCAGCAACAACTGCAAGAACAGCAGCTACATCATCAACAACAGCAGCTACAACAGCAACAACAACATTATCAGCAACAACAACCAAAACAGTCACTAGACCCGGCTGCTGCCGCCTTTCACGAACACCAACGACTAGTTCAGCAGCAGCTCGGTGCTGACACACCACTGCGGATATTCGTTCCCGACGATGAGAGCGCAGGGGAAGCGGTAAGTAACGGTGATATTAAGAAGTTTCATTAAAATAACGTTTCTCCTACCTGTTTATGATTGTTTGCAGCGTTTGCAAAAGCGGTCTGATATGGTGAAGAAGGGCACCGTGGAGGACGCGAGCACCACCCACAATGAGCACACGACAGCCGACGACGATCTATTCGAGGTATCTTCGTCCGTTGAAGTATCTAATGAGAACCAAAAGGACGCACCCACGACTGACAACAAATGATTGGATTTACATATATAAAATGCAGCGAATTCGAAAAATAATTGTAAAGAAATCTTACATACTTTATAGTTTTATATAAGAAATTATTTATTTTACATTTATGCATTGTGTTTGACATTACTATTCGGAAGATAAGTATAAACCTACGTAGTAAAGAAATGAAGGTAACAAATGTACATACAATTGCCTCTATTAACTATTCAATTTGACACTGCACTAATGCACTCAGCGAGAGTCAGCATTCCATATATAGCACACAGTCTGACCGACTCGCTGTTCCTGCAGCACACCTAAATGCCGCAGCATGACAATACGATTCTGTTGCTTTTTATCCAGCATCTTATTTATTTGTTGTGAAATGTCGCCTGGCGTGATGAAATTGCGACCTGCGGAAAGAAGGGCAATTACGTGTAAATAATATCAGGTTTGTTATTATTATTAATGCCAAGTACCTGGCACATAGGAAGCCTGTTGATTATAGACTTTCCACAGCTCCAAATCATGACGATTGCGTACTGTACTCCGTTGACGATGAATTAATTGATACTTTTTATTAAAGCTAGGAACTACTACATTATCTAGAAAACCACGAAGCTCATCAACAGATTCCCGACCGCGCATGTATCTAGAAAGTAGTTTTGGATCATTGACGAAAGATATTCTAATTTTTTAGAAGCACTTAGAAATAAAGGGATTATTACAGTAATGGAAACGTCCGCATAAGATTCCAAAAACTAAATACACAATTTGGATGATAAATTTATCAGGCACCAGAATTTGAACTGCCAATGAATTCTCATCGACAGTGAGAATCATTACCAAATAGACATCGTTTTAAGACATTTAGTAAGGGCACCTTGATTTGTTAATAAATGAAAGAGACTTAGCATTAGTGAATATGCGTAAATCGGTCAGTTTTTGTTTTTGTAGCAGCTTACTAAACCCTGTCAGTGCAATGTAGTTAGCGGTCGTGTTCGTCCAACTCATCTAACGGTAGGCTCAGGAAACGTTCTGTTTCGAAACGTTCTGTTTTGACAGGTGGTCCAGAAGGAAAGGGGTGTTAGGTGAGTAGGTTTGATGGGCCATGTGAAAAGGTGGTTAGTGTCGTGCGGAGTGCCTTCACATCCTGGATATATGTTGGGTATGTCGGAGTTAATTCTGGATAGGTAGGAGTTTTATGCGGACTGTTGTTGTTGTTGATTTAACAGCATAGGTAGCCCTGTCAGTGTAGGCACATCATCGTTCGTCTTCGTCTAGCTCATCTAGGGGTAGGCCCAGGAAACATGCTGTTTCGACAGGTTGGGTCCAGAGGGAGAGGGGGGTTAGATGAGTCGGTTTAAGGGGGCATGTGAAGAGGTGGTTAGTGTCGTGCGGGGTACCTTCACATGCCGGACATGTGTTTGGTATGTCGGGGTCGATTCTGGATATATAGGAGTTTAACCTGCTACAGTATCCAGAACGTAGTTGTGCCAGTGTTACACGAGTCTCACCGGGAAGCTGGAGCTCTTCATCTGCAATAGGTGCTGGTTGGACTCCGATTACGGCATTCACAGGACGGGAGTTCATGAAGGTGGTAACTGTCTCCCGGTGAGTGTCGTTTATTGACTGTCTAAATACTGTCCGGTCCAGTAGGTTGCGGTCAGTTTTGTCCTGGATTTCGTCAGCGTAGTCTAGGAGATGTCTCCTGACGTGCCTGGGAGGCGGCTCAGGCTCAAGCAAGTGCCTGCAGGGGTGAAACCTACGGTAACATCCAAGCAGGAACTGCTTGCTGAGCAGTTTGTTATGCTCCACTACTGGGAGCATTTGTGCCTCGTCATGTAGGTGTTGGATGGGTGACATCAGGAGGCACCCGGTCGCTGTCCGAATGGCGGTATTTTGACAAGTCTGTAGCTTTGTCCACTGCGAATCACTAGTTCCAGGCGACCAGACAGGCGCAGCATAGTTTAGAACCGGCCGGCCAATTGCCTAAATGTCGAAAGCAACAGTTCTTTGTCTTTGCCCCAAGTGCTGCCGGCCAGCGATTTGAGGACCTTGTTGCGATTTTGGACTTTAGTGGCAATTGCGGTTGTGTGCGCAGAGAAGGAGAGCAAGCTGTCAAAGGTTACACCCAAAATTTTGGGGTTATTTACCGTCGGAATTGGTGTATCATCGACTTTTACCTTAAGGGACAGTTTGACCTCCTTTGTCCAGGTGGTGAAGAGGGTCGCCGTGGATTTAGTGGGGGAAAGTTGGAGATTCCTCGCAGTGAAAAAGCGAGAAAGGTCGCTGAGGTAGTTGTTCACTTTGGAACACAGACCATCGATGTCATTGCCCAACGCCATTATTGTGCAGTCCTCAGCGTATGAGACCAGGGAAACTCCCGCTGGTGGTTGGGGGAGCTTCGAGATATAGAAGTTGAACAGCAAGGGAGAAAGGACACCACCCTGCGGTACACCTTGCTTTATCTTCCTCTGCTTTGATGTTTGATCTCGAAAAGTCACTGACGAGTGACGACCGCTCAGATAGTTTGCGGACCACCTCTTCAGCCCTGGCGGGAGTGTCGACTGATAAATATCATCTAGTAGCGTGGAATGGCTGACTGTGTCGAAAGCCTTCTTCAGGTCCAACGCTACTGGGACAGTCTTCTCGCAGGGGCGGTTTTGGTTAAGCCCGCGATTTATTTGGGCGTTTATGGCGGTGAGTGCAGTGGTGGTGCTATGCACTCATCGGAAGCCGTGCTGATGTGGGGCTGGGGCCAGGTGTTTCGTGAAGAGTGCCAGTAGGAAGGCTTCAAGTGTCTTCACTACTGGGGAGAGTTATCGGACGATAAGATTCCCCTTGGTTGGCGGGTTTCCCAGGTTTCAGTAGTGGGACCATTCTCCCTGCTTTCCACATGTCAGGGATGATGAGAGTAGCCAGGGACAGATTGATCACCCTTGTGAGAAATCCTACTCCCAAAGGTCCCAGGTGCTGCAGCATCAGCGCGTTTAGTCCGTCAGGGCCAATGGCTTTGGATGTTTTCGATTTGTTTATGGCCCCCTAAACCCCATCACCGGAGAAAGTAAGTGGCGCACTGTCGTTCGTCAGTTTGTGCAGCCTTCTGGTAGCACGTCGCTTGGATCTGTCGGCCGGAGGATGCAGTATAAAAAGCCGGCTAAAATAGCTCACGCATCTCTTCGGGTCCGACGAAGTACAACCGTTGAAGATGATGGCCACATTGTCGTTGTGCTTCGTCGGGTTCAACAGGGACCTAACGGTGGACCAGAGCTTACTCACCCCAGAGGTGAGGTTACAGGTCTTCAAGTGCTCAACCCATTTAGTCCGCTTGTGTTGGTCTACCAGTTGCCGGATCTCCAAATTGAGATCCCTTATGCGGGTATCCCCGGGATCGGTCTGGCGTAGGTGGTCACGCTCGTTTGCCAAGCTGGCTGCTTCGGCTGGGAAATGAGGACGGATGTTCCAGCTGGGATGAAGCGAGCCGCAGAAGCTGTGAGCACCTTGCGGTATGCGCGTTCGCCTGCGCACACATCGGTGGGGATGGGAAGAGCGGCGAAGGTGTCCTCAGCGAATTCCGTGAAGCCGGCCCAATTAGCATTTTTAAAGTTAAAATAGGAACGCTGATTCGCGGAAACAAAGTAGGCAGGTCTCTCAATCGAGACGATAATGGGCAAGTGGTCTGATGCAAGTGATAGCATAGGTCGCCACGTTATGCTATTTATCAGACCCGCGCTAGCTATTGTTAGGTCAGGCGAGCTGCTACAATTGCCCACTACCCTGGTGGGGGCCTCGTTGTTGTAGCAGTATCTTTGCCCTGTCAATGTTATGTAAATTACCGGTCGTCTTCGTCTAGCTCATCTAACGGTAGGCCCAGGAAACTGGCTGTTTCGACGGGTTGGGTCCAGAGGGAGAAGGGTGTTAGATGAGTGGGTTTGTTGGGGCATGTGAAAAGGTGGTTAGTGTCGTGCGGGGTGCCTTCACATGCTGGACATATGTTTAGTATGTCGGGGTCGATTCTGGATAGGTAGGAGTTTAACCTGCTACAATATCCAGAACGTAATTGTGCCAGGATTACGCGGGACTCTCGGGGAAGCTGGAGCTCTTCTTCTGCGATAGGTGGCGGTTGGACTCCGATAACGGCATTCGGGGGTCGGGAGCTTAGGAAGGTGGTAAGGGTCTCCCGATGGATGTCGTTAATAGTCTGTCTGTATACTGTCTGATCCTGGAGTGGTCTGTCTGTTTTGTCCAGGATCTCGTCCACGTAGCTGAGGAAGTGTCTCCTGATGTGCCTGGGAGGTGGCTCAGGCTCGAGCAGGTGTCTGCATGGGTGAGGCCTGCGGTGACACCCTAGCAGAAACTGCTTGCCGAGCATTTTGTTGTGCTCCTTAACCGGGAGCATGTTAGCCTCATCGTGTAGGTGTTGAATTGAGGACATCAGGAGACATCCTGTCGCGGTCCTTATGGCAGTATTCTGGCAGGTCTGTAGCTTCGTCCACTGCGTATCACTGGTTCCAGGCGACCAGACAGGCGCGGCATAGTTCAGAACCGGTCAGCCTATTGCTTTGAAAGTCGACAGCAACATTTCTTTGTCTTTGCCCCAAGTGCTGCCGGGAAGCGACTTGAGAACCTTGTTGCGATTCTGTACTTTCGTTGCAATAGCGGTTGTATGCGCTGAAAAGGAGAGCAAGCGGTCGAAGGTGACTCCCAGAATTCTGGGGTTATTAACCGTCGGTATTGGTGTGTCGTCGACGTGCACCTGAAGTGGCAGCTTGACCTCCTTTGTCCAGGTTGTAAAAAGGGTCACCGTGGATTTAGTGGGAGAAAGTTTTAAGTTTCTCGCAGTGAAGAAGCGAGAAAGGCTGGCGAGGTAGTCGTTTATCTTAGAGCATAGGCCATCAATGTCATTGCCCGACGCCATTATCGAGCAGTCGTCGGCGTATGAGACCAGTGAGACTCCCTCTGGTGGCTGGGGGAGTTTCGAAATATAGAAATTGAAAAGCAAGGGTGAAAGGACACCACCCTGCGGTACTCCTTGCTTTATTTTTCTCTGTTTGGAGGTTTGGTCTCGAAATATCACCGACGAGTGACGACCACTCAGGTAGTTCGCGGTCCACCTCTTCAGCCCTGGCGGGAGTATCGACTGTAAAATGTCATCTAGTAGCGTGGCGTGGCTGACTGTATCGAAAGCCTTTTGTAAGTCCAACGCTACTAGGACAGTCCTCTCGCAGGGGCGGTTTTGGTTAAGGCCGCGGTTTACCTGGGTGTTTATGACGGTGAGTGCCGTGGTGGTGCTGTGCACTCTACGGAAACCATGCTGGTGTGGGGCTGGAGTCAGGTGTTGTGTGAGGAGTGGGAGTAGAAGGGCTTCAAGTGTCTTCACTACTGGGGAAAGGAGAGTTATCGGACGATAAGACTCCCCTTGGTTGGCGGGTTTCCCAGGCTTCAGTAGTGGGACCACTCTCCCTAATTTCCACTTATCAGGAATAATGAGAGTGGCCAAGGACAGATTGAAGACCTTTGTGAGGTATTCTACTCCCAACGGACCCAGTTTTTTCAGCATCAGCATGTTTAGTCCGTCGGGGCCAATGGCTTTTGATGGTTTCATTCGTTTGATGGCCCCCTGAACCTCGTCGCTGGTGAAAGTAAGCGGTGCACTGTTGTAGGGCAGTTTGTGCAGCCGTCTGGTGGCACAACGTTTGGATCTGTCGACCGGAGGATGCAGTATAAATTGCCGGCTAAAATAGCTCGCGCATCTCTTCGGGTCCGACGAAGTACGACCGTTAAAGGTGATGTCCACCTTGTCATTGTGCTTCGTCGGGTTCGACAGGGACCTTACGGTGGACCAGAGCTTGCTCACACCAGAGGTGAAGTTACTGGACTTCAGATGCTCTACCCATTTGGTCCGCTTATGTTGGGTGACCAGTTGCCGGATCTCCAAATTGAGATCCTTTATACGAGGATCCCCGGGATCGGCCTGGCGTAGACGGTCACGCTCGTTTGCCATAACGGCTGCTGGGAAATTGGGACGTAATTCCCGGATCCGTCCAGCAGGTATGAAGCGAGCCGCGGCGGCTGTAATCGCCTTGCGGAATGCGCGTTCGCCTGCGCGCACATCGGTGGGAGTGAGTAGGGCTGCGAAGATGTTCTCAGTAAATTCCGCGAATCTGGTCCAATCAGCTTTGTTGAAGTTGATATATGACCGGTGATCCGCGGAAACAAAATCGGCGGGTCTCTCGATCGAGATGATAATGGGCAAGTGGTCTGATGCAAGCGATAGCATAGGTCGCCAGGTAATGCTATTTATCAGTCCAGCGCTAGCAATTGTTATGTCAGGCGAGCTGCTACAATTGCCCACTACCCTAGTGGGGGCTTCGTCGTTTACAGTGCTGAACGTCGAATCGTCTATCTGCTCTGCCAATAGCTGTCCCCTACGATCATTTGGCAGGCTTGAATGCCAAAGATCGTGATGCGCGTTAAAGTCACCTACAACCAATCGGTTTTCTCCCCTGATGAGCGCACCAATATCGGGGAGATATCCTGCCGGGCAGCAGGTGACAGGGGGTATGTAAATATTGTAAATTTCGAGCTCGGCATCGCCTGACCGGACAGCTATACCTTGACGTTCTAAGGTGCTGTCTCTGCGGTTGGTGCCTTCATCAATAAGACGATACTGCACTGAATGGTGTACTATGAACGCTAGGCCACCACCGTTGTCTTGCTCGCGGTCCTTTCGGTGCACGTTATAGCCGTCCCTGGTAATCAGGGGGGAGCTAGCGTGCAGTTTTGTCTCTTGGACCGCAGCTATCTTAATTCCGAACCGACTCATGAAGTCGACTATCTCGTCAATCTTACAGTTCAGTTGCAAAAGCTTGAAGCTTCGCGGGAGGGTCGTCGTAATTCGGGGGGTGAGGGATGCGTGATGTTGTCTGCGTTGGTCCTGCTGTGCATTCCGCAAAATAGGTAATGGCCTGATGCTGTCTGGTGGCCGCGCCTTTGGGGGCGGTTGCAGGTGCAGAGCTCTGCAGCAGGGGGCAACGTAGTCACGTGTCCACTCACGGGTGGTGTGCAGGCCGGAGCACCTCCGAAAATGGCACCAGCCACTGTAAGAATTGCATTGAACTGTTGACAAGTTCCGAAGCACTACGGTCTGACACACGAAGCAGACTGTGCGGGGGACCAAGAGCTGCTGGTTTGTCCCCGCACTGGGGTAGGAGCAGGAGGGTTGTGGGTTTGAAAGGCAGTTGTGTTGCTCTTGGGGGCTCCTTACCGTGGAGGTGTTATTTGTGGCGGCAGTGTGAAGTGCCGGCACTGAGGGCAGTGTAGCCGTAGAGGCAGGGGCCGCCTGTGAGCGGGAGCAACACGTGGCCACATACCTTGTGGACCACTCCCTATGTGTCTTAAGGCCTGAGCAGGTCTTAAGATGGCACCACCCGTTGCACTGGTTACACCTAACCGAGGTGGAGTTCGGGTGGAGCCGTTTGTGGCAAATGCAGCAGTAAAATACTTCAGGTCCGGGGTTGGGTTCGACGCCAGCCCGGAAGAGAAGTATTCGGAGCAAACTGTCTGCTATGAGTTGCTCCTGTGACGTAAGATTTTTTGTAAAATACGGTACACTAGACAGGGCTAGTGTACTGGGGCGGCAGCCCTTGGTCGGGAAAGAAAACCCGAGTCATTCCGGTAACGTAGAACCGGCTGCCATGGGAATGGTGGGGGCTTCGTCGTTCACAGTGCTGCATGTCGAATCGTCTATTTGCTCTGCCAATTGCTGTCCCCTACGATCATTTGGCAGGCTTTAGTGCCAAAGATCGTGATGCGCATTAAAGTCACCTACAACCAATCGGTTTTCACCTCTGGTGAGCGCACCTATATCAGGGTGATATCCTGCCGGGCAGCAGGTGACAGGGGGTATGTAAATGTTAAAAATTTCGAGCTCGGAATCGCCTGTCCGGACAGCTATGCTTTGACATTCTAAGGTGCTGTCCCTGTGTTCGATTCCTTCATCAATGAGACGATACTGCACTGTGTGGTGGACTATAATCGCTAGGCCACCACCATTGTCCCGCTCGCGGTCATGTCTGTGCTCGTTATAGCCATCCCTGGTGATCAGAGAGGACCTAGCTCATGAAGTCAACTATCTCGTCGACCTTGCTCGTGAGTCCGTTACAGTTAAATTGAAGAAGGTTAAAGCTTCTGGGTGATGTCGTTGTAACTCAGGGGGTGAGGGACGCATGGGCTTGCCTACGTTGGGCCTGCTGTGCAATCCGCTGTTGTTGTTGCGGCCTGATGATGGTGGGCGGCCGCGCAATGGGTGGCGGTTGCGGGTGCAGGGCTCTACAGCAGGGTAGCCAGTTGTTCACTCACGGGTGGTGCGCAGGCCGAAACATCTCCGAAATTCACATTCGGAATGAGACAGAGTTTAGAATCTGTCGGGAGAGTGATGAAACCACAGAGTGTATCTTGAGCAACTGTATTGACTTGGCAAAGACAAGACTGAACATCTTTCTTCGAGATCAAATGGATCCGGATGAAATCAAGAATGCTCCTGCTTTCAACAAACCCCAACCTGAGACAGGGAACATCTAGATAAAATGTCAATAGGACTAATATTAACTTCTTCTAAGCATGTACTAGGACACAAAAGATTGCTTATGATGATTATCCAAGTTTTAGTAAATTTACCAATTATAACTTTGGGGAAAGATTTGTCACCAATTTTTACCCTTAGATAAATCAGCAATTTTCCAGCACTTATTACTCGCAAGGCAGGTTTAAATTAAAAGTTAAAAAGCTAAATTTCGATGTTTGCAACATACATACATACATCATAAAACAACTTACTTTGGTATCGACTCAAATTGTTCCGATGTTAGGTGGTATTCAAAATCGAGGAAAGTGAAAGGTATAGGATTAATCTGCCTTTGTTTCACAAGTGGTGACTCTTTATAACTGCTGAGTGTAAGTTTAGGAGTTACAGTCTGGAAGAAAATTATTTTATTCGTGATTAATAAAAGCATCATAATCATGAGCTTACGGAGTGGACCTTAAGCCGATCCATGCATTTTTCCAAAGCAGAAACAGGCATTTTTTCAGCGGTTCGAGGCACGTTCGAAGAATTGAAAGCCGCATGGACTTCTCGTTCTCTCGTCGTAGCTTCCTCAAATTTACGTTGTCGTTCCAATAAGATGTACTGCAAAATAGCGGTTTGTTGCTTTTGCATTCTTGTTATTAAACGCCAATGGTCTTCATCTATTTTGCTTAGATCTTTTTTGACCGCCTTTTCCACTTTGTCCATAAGTTCCTGCAATGCTCTTGCTTCTTTTAGAAGTTTGTTAGCTCCATCGTGGACTTTTTCACGCCGTAAACTTAAAACAATGAAATTTTCAATTAGCGCTACTTTTTCGTTAATTGTGGATTGAATTTCTTCCATATTTAAGCAAATTTAGAAACAACTGTCGATCATATGAAATATCTAAGCAAGTAAAACACAAATTACAAATTGAATTAACTTTTAAAATATACACATATACACTTAAATAAGGACAGGGTGATTAAAATGACAACTTATAATGGACAGTGTTGCTTTGATGTTAAATGCTAATATTGTGAATTCTGAATAATGCTCCAATTACACACAATTGGTGTACTGGACACTAACGATTGCAAGTTTTCAAGCAACTTTTCATAAGTTTGCAACAAGTTCGAGCCGTTTTGCCAGTACATTCAAACTAATTAGCCATCAGCTTGTTTACATTTTTCGTTCAGCACGATAGGCAATATTTGTTAAACTTAAGCCTCTGATCTCAGCTGCGACAAGAAGTGCTTTTAATTAAAAAACCTTTATAGGCGTTTCCTTTGCGACGGTGTCTTGAAAATAAAATAGCTTGCAGCCTACGTCTCAGGAGTCAAATCAAATGCGAGAAAAGTGAAAAACAAAACTAAAACGTGTAAGTGCACAGTAAGTGGCCTGCCAACTCACTTCGATAGTGGATGCTAAAATTGTGAACCCCACATATATTGCTCCAATTAGGGCCAGTTTTTCAGTGTTGGTTTCACTGCAGGGAATT
The DNA here is from genome assembly GCA_037575425.1 of Anastrepha fraterculus. NCBI lineage: Eukaryota > Metazoa > Arthropoda > Insecta > Diptera > Tephritidae > Anastrepha > Anastrepha fraterculus. The sequence continues at coordinate 60,200 of JAYXIM010042393.1, read as the reverse complement.
TTGTTAGCTGGACTTTCCAATTAAACGATGTATAAATACGAAATTTCCATGCTTAAACTTGATTTAAAAAGTTCACCAGAGTCAAACCGGCACTGTAAATCAGGCTCGCCCTAAGTCTGTTTAACAATTGAAGAGTGTTCCCGCGATAAACAACTTGTACAAGTAGCTTGAATTTATTTCAAATCGCATTCGTTGACTTGTAAAAATGAAGTTTGTGCTGTGAAAATTTTAGTCAGCAAAATCTGGCAGGATTGGAATATAGCTGATATCATTGATGTTGTTCTTCTGCAGTATAAAATACAATTGGATTCACATTCCCCGACTGTTGGTTCTATGACCCAGATTTGCTATTTATCCGGCCAAGGTCTGTCACTCCAGCAGCACCCCCCGTATATGTGTGGGGGATGTTGAAAGCAAAAAATTTATAGAAAGCCTCCAAATGCAGTTTGTTTGCGTTTTTATGCGGAAGACGCCGTGACAAGAAAATGTATGTGTGTGCATATAATTTCTTGTATTTGATTCTTTTCATTGCTCTTCCTTTTCACAAACAAGTAATTCCCCTTGCTTTTTGTTGTTTATTCATGGGCTCATACGCCACAGCGAATTCTGAAGGCGCAATCATGTTTCTATCAATTAACCCAAGGCTAATTGAGCAACTTCATTCTTGATTCGACATGAAAAGGATGTGCAATAAAAAAAAATTGATTCGATTTTTTCATTTATCAACACTTAATTGATCAATTTACAAATTTTTGCTAACATTCACAATAGTATTCAGTCTTGTGAATAACTTTTAGAACAAATTCCAATTTGAAAGTGCCATCAAATTTAGAAGAGGTCGTAGTGAAAATTGTATGAAACGAAATATATATTAAAAATGGTTTTTTCACAATTATATAGAATTTTCGACCGCTAACAAGTGTAAATTGAATGTGTAGGTCAACTGTTTATAGCAATGGATCGCACAATTATCGCCGTGCAGCGCGCAGAGGAGCGAGATCTCAGTGAAAAATTGTTTAAGAAACTGCGCGGGTTGGGTCTGTTGCATCCACTCACAGATGATCTTCGAAAATGTCTAAACGAAGAAATGTTTATAAAACCAAATCCTGTGGCATTTTTTCACGTAATGCACTATCTGTTTTGTTTGCTGGATGCGGTTGAGTTCAAAAAACGTTTTTATTGGCCCATAACAGATAAACGCTCAGAAGCGAATTTTCGGACAAGCACAGTGGAGTACTTGAAATATTTAAACGAAAAACACAAACTACGTTGGGGTGACATTAAATCATACTTAGTTGTAATGCCTGGCGGTAAAAAATTCATCCTATTTCTATTGGAATTTGTGGCATTTATAGTGCAAGAGCAGATTAGATATCGAGAGAAAATATTGACCGCAGAAGTTGAAGCTGGGCAAGTAACAGATCTAAATTTAAAACGCATGCAGAGGCAAAATACGTTTTTCAAGGCTTATGCTTCAGCCTATATTAGTAATGTCGAAGAGCAGATAGTGCAATTACGTCACAAAACTCAGCAATTGAATAATTTATTTGATGCGTTGGCCAGAGAAACTGGCAAAAACAGAACGCAAATATGCAATGATCAGTTCTTCGTCCTGTTTGAGAAATCGAATCTTGAATTACACCAAGAGAAATTTGTCAAAAAGACTGAAATGATGCGTAAATTGGAGAAACCGCTTGTCGAATTAAACGAGCTGATGGAGAATTTTCAACTGAAAGAGGCCGAAATGAAGTACGATAAAGGCCGTGTACAACAGGCAATACAGAAGATTGGTGATGTTATGCCTGCGGGAAATAAAGACAACTTAGGTAAAATAAGTAATGCAAACATACATTATTTAGCATCCCATTATATTTAAATACCATTTAATCCGCGATTATCATTTTTATTCTGTTGTCTTTTGTAGAAGTATTTCTGCACCCCACCGCCAAATCCTTGGTTGATGTCAATTTAAGTGAACTCATAATTGCGTTTACCAAAATTCAACCGATTTTAGAAAATGCCTTCAGCGAAGTGGAACAGACGAGGAGCTGTGGCGGGTTAGTCACAGCAGAGTTAACAGCGCTAAAAAATGAGTTTCAACAAATAGAAACGCAGATTACCCGTTTCCAGATGTCACTAAATTCTCAAATAAAAGAGCGCTCTAGTCAGCGTACAGAAGCGTTGGGAAAAATCAACGATGAATGCAACTCGCTCATGATGAAGTACGTTTGCACGCCACCAATCAAATTGGAAGCGATGATCTGCGGTCGTCTCGATAATATACGTTTACCACTATTCGCCGATATACACTCAAAATTTGCTGCCGACTCATTTTGTGGAAATATTTCAGGTAAAACAAGCTTTTGATTCATATATTCTTAAGTAAAAAAAATGTTTATGAATTTAAATTTTCAGTTTTACCGCGTTCCGCACGAAAGCACACAACTAAAGATACTTCAGTTGAAATGAACAATACTTTGAACAAATCACGTATTATAGACTCCATGCAGCTATTACGTACCATTCATAAAGGCACTGCGCGTGCGCAACGCAAAACTGCTCAAAACACATCTTTGTCGACATCATTACTAAGCGCAAACTGGCGGGAACGTCAAAGCATTCTTCGTAATGATTTGGAATCTGAAGCGGCTGTTGTATCTGAAAAAGCAATAAAAACTCATAATATTAGTGAAATTTTAAATAATAGTATTGATCGGTCAACAGATGTTACCAGTGGACTGTATCCCAGTGGTCAACATTGTGCCAGCACATCTCCCTATACACCTTTTGGTTCCAACGAGCGAACTCGCATCGCGCGCACTCAGCTACTGGAAACGATAAGTAGTAGCAGTGGAAGTGGTGGAACGAAGGCGAAAGCTTTTTACGCAAGGCGACTATCAGCTGTGCAGAAAGTCCAAGACGATTCGCTGAATATCGCAAATATGAGTACCAGTCCATCTGGCCGACTGGATCCGCTTGTGACGGCAACAGTTGAATACGTTGAAAGTCCAATACTCAAATTGAATGATGTCACAATGGAGGAAAATGAAATTTGCTTTGATGTAAGTGTGTCGCACACAGTTTTAATTGTAATTTTTATAATTTTTTTTTTTTTGTTCAAAAGTTTATTTCCTTTGTCTCCAAAACGGATTACGACAATGTCGGATTCAACTCCTTTGCATCACCGCTCGAAATGCGCGATGTACTCAAAATATCTTACGTCGACAAGACTGTTTGTTGTAATGATAAAGAATATTACAAACTTCAACAAAAAAAAAAAATTTATTACGGATCATTCCGTTATAAGAGATAGTTTTTGTACGCGTGGACTATTCTGCTCTTGATGATAATAAGAGAGTTTTTGCTCGCTGATTATTCCGTCGAGTGTTACAAAAGTGTTCATTATATTTCACTCAAAAACCTTCTTTTTCTTTGATTTATGGCTTGTAACAGCATAGATCATGTCCCATAAACATTTGTGGAAGGAAGGCTTCTGGGGATGTAATTCTCAACATATGTAAACCCCCTTTTGCTCATTTTTTGAGGTTATTTTAGTAAATTATAAATTGTCTTATGATTTCTATTTATGTTCTCGGCGATGCCACTAAATTCGGATGCCTTTTTTGTGCAAATTAAGGACAACGATAATTTCAGCAGTTGTTGGCGATTCTCCTCTACCCATATTCTGCTTCTTTTTGATGGGTGCGATAACCGCTCACGCGATTTTGGCCGACCATCGAAGCAAATTAAATCTAATTTGTGTACATTTTACAACACTTCAAAAAAAATGTTTTATACTGTTAGGTTAAGTCAAGTGGCTGTTATCCGTTACATCAATAAACTACAAGGCGAGCAAAAGCATACAAATTAGAATAAGTATTATTAAATATAATTAATGAATGAATAAGTTAGGTATAAAATCTATAGATTGATTCTTATTTTTCGCTCGTAATGATTACTCTTTTAGCCACGAAGCGATACTTTTTCTTCAAATTTATAAATTTACATACGTAATTTAGCAAAATCATAACCCATTGCTTCTTCATTCTTACCTATATTATAGAAACCTGATGAGCATGTGACCTCTGTTCAAGTTTTAGAATTTTCCACCAGGTACATATTAGTGACCGAGGATCAAGAAAAAAGTAAATCACACGAGGAAAACGATCGGAATATTATCAATACTGCTGTGCGGGCACAATCGACGAAATGTCCGAAGCCGCTAGAGCTAGCAGCCGATGAAGATGATTTATTCAATATAAGCGATACTGTATTAAAAGATGTTACATTGTAGTAAAACTCAAAAACTTCACATACACACACGACCACACATTTACTATTTTATAAACATATATATACCTACATAGATTGCATTGGAATTTTTGGCGGTTTGCATTTTTATATTTTGCTTTTCACATTGCTGTTGTGTAATAAATTAACATTTAATTTTATTATTGCGGATTTGAGATGTTTCCAAAGCTATTTTTAAATCGACTACTTTGTAATGAATATTGGCTTTTGTTTTTGCTTGTATCTGGTATCCTTTAAATCTGTGGTGATTGGCTTAATGTGTGGACTTAAATGTAATCGTTGATTAAGCTCCATCGTAGCTTTTGATTTTTTGTAATTCAATATATTCATGGCATTTTGACGGTGTACATAGTACAAATCGTCATATGGATTGGTAATCTTTTCTGAAGGAATTGTGTCTGTTTCGACGACACTTAATATTGGCGTTGTTTCGCTCTCGTTAACATCAGTATCGGTTGTAGTCCGCACTTCAATGGTCGTCGATGTTTTTGTAGGATCGTCTTCGGCTATTTTGTGCATGACATTACGCAGTTCCTCGCGTATGACTTCCGTATTGATTTTGAATTTCTTCGCTTGTAAATGACGCAATTTTGGCACAGTCTGCAGCACCGTTGAAATGCGTTCCTCCAAATTGGTAATGCGTTGCTCCAATATTTGAAAGTTCTCAACGATTAATTTGTTCTTGTCTGTCTCGTTTAACATTTCAACAGTCACCTCAATCTCTGTATTATCAACTGGCAAGGACTCAACACTGGCCGTTGGACTCTTGCTCTCGATTTGCACTTTTTCTCGTAGGCAGCGCTCTATAAACGCATCGATATCCTCCTTGCGTATAAACTGATCGGTGACGCATAGTTCTTGCAAAATATTTTGTACTTCTTCGCGCACCAAACTCGTTATAGAAAATGTGTTGTAAAAGTTCTTCCCCGATATACTAGTGCTCGAATGGGAGCCGTTAAAATCCATCATTAACTTAACAACTTGCCGTGTCAGTGGAATCAAACGTTGTTGACTATTCAGTGGCGTACGATGATCGATCGCAAAACTAGTTAAAGTTTCCTTTTCAATCGACACAGTATGCTGCTGCTGTTCTAGCTTTTGCTCTCCAGTATGGAAACCGCTTTCCATAAACTAACAACTATATGCGATGTTGTTCTTTTCGCTATGGTTTAGCTCTATTACATTAAATTTTTTTTTTTTTAATTTTTTAAACTTTTGGCGCACTACAAATTTTGCTTTTTGAACTTTGAAACAAATAACTTCTAATTTATAAACGCACAATCGAGATTTAAAATTGATTTGCTTTTTCTAATGTAAAATTCAAAGCTACTTGTCTCCGTTTCCTAACGTTGACGGCGCAACAGCTGAGTAAACTGCAGTACAACGCTTGTTGAAGGGGAGCACCAAGCTAAATAGCAGAGGTGATTGAGGACAAGAAAAAAGCGGATGAACTCACGAAAAGAACTTGAAGAGGGTCTTGTATAAACTTCCTAGAAATATTAACCATTTTTCATTTGCTTAAGTGTGGTCATATGTCCTTGAAAGATTAAACCTTTCGAAGTTGACGTTCTATATTCCCAAAAAAAACAAAAGTTAATTTAGGAGTCGAAGAATGCATAGTATATAGTAGATAGGTGGATAACACGTCCAGATCATGCCTAGGTTATAGACGGAACCCTTGGAACGGAACAGCAGAGCGACGGACTACCGGCTGAGCTATTCAATTTTGGCGGCAAGAAGATGGTAAAGTGTACGCATCAACTCTTTATGAATTTAGAAATTTTGTAAGCAGGTTTTCTTAAACATATAGAAAGGGGGAAAAATATTAGCATCAATCGGAATATACATATAGGTATATTGTGATAAATACTAATAATGAAGTAGCAGTATCTTGCGAAAATGTGGAAAAATACTTACTTCTTCTTCTTAATTGGCGCGATAACCGCTTACGTGCTTTTGACCGAGTCTAACAAAACGCGCCCCAGTCATTTCTTTCTCGTGCTAACCGGCGCTAGTTGGACACACCAAGTGAGTGAGATGAGGTAGCAGAGGAAGAGGAAGGCCTCCTCTGCGTTGGAATGATCAAGTGGAGAAGGACTTGTCTTACGGCTGATTAGGTCTGTTCGGGAAGCAAATAATTAGTAACAATTGTTTTCAAGTTTTCGTGTTCATGTATTCAAAAAACTTGCATAGTAGGAGAAGTGAGAGAGTAAATGATGAGGAGAAGTTGCAAGTTTTCACTGGATAAATTTTTACTTGTAAGAATTTGCAAGTGAGAAAAACATCTGATCGCTAAGTAAAAATAACCACGAATTAAAATTTGCGAAATGTGTCAAAGTTCTAAAACTAATCAAAAATGGTGATTAAAATGGAGAAAGCAAGTAAATGTATTTTAGGTAAAATTTATTCGAATCGTATATTAAACAGAAATCGGCCATTGATATAGAGGTATATACTTCTGAACCATAACCTCCAGTCACCGTTGCTGCAGTTTTCGAAATATAAATCGAAAGTAATGAACGGATCATGTGTTTTTCCCCCTTAGAATTTAATCACCAGTTCGTAAAACTTTAAAATTGTTACCGGTTTTGCGTTCATGTATTTTTTTTTATATTTTACTCTTTGAGTGCGAATCCTCGGAAATTAAGTTATTGGATAATTTTTACATTAACAGACCAGCGGCACACAAAGAAAAGTTTAAGATTTCAATATCTTAACCCCGTATGCGAACAAAAACTAAAGATGAAACTGATGATGAAGGGATGAAAACCCACAAAACGCCAGGGTATTCCACCGTTTGTGAGATCACTGGTATGTAAGGGAATTGCTAAATTCAACACACTGAACGGAGATTCGCTTCCGAGGGATAGTCACGCACCTACCCATTTGGCTACAGCAGCAGCTTAGTCCCGCTCTTTTGCTGCGAGAAATTGACGTACATTCACTTTGGGTCGTATCTTTTTGAAATGAGCTCTTCGAAAAAGTATAAAGAAAGTGCTAATATTTTCCAGTAGAATATCAAATACTTTGGAGGTGTTGATACTATAGTACTTATCGGCGATTCTGCCTTTATATTGTATTTGATAAAGCCTTTTCCATATTGGCCGAATCAGCTATTGTGGATAAGTCTGTCCTGATGTCACCGTATAGTAGAGAATGCATTCGGCCAACTTAAAGCTCGATTTAGAAAAATCGACTGATGCCTCCAAATAGGTCTAAAAAATATTAACACAAAAATACATGCATGCTGTATTTTACATAATTTTTTAAAAGGGAAAAATTATGAATTACCTTCCACATGGATGCATGACGCAGCGGAAATGGTATCGGCACAAAATCAACCGAATCACAATACAAGGATTTATTGGATATATATATTATCGTTTCCACGGCAGTCGGTTCTACGTTACCGAAACGACCCGGATTTATATCCGGCCAAGGACTGTCACTTTAGCAGCATTCCCCATATATGTATGTATGAGGAATGTTTATGCTGCTACAACGGCAACAATAGCGCAATAGCTAGTAAGTACAAATTCAGCGGAGTATTTTAATTTTAGTACGAAATTTTCGTTCCTTATAAATAGCGTGGTTTTTTAATTTAATTCTTAATACCACGAAAGCTTAACACTACCCTGTACATGAGATCCTCAAGAACTTAAAACATTAACTGAACACACACATTGACAGCAAGTAAGGTAAAAAAAAACAAAATTAGATCTTATCAATTAATTTTTCGATCAGAAATATTATTCTCTCTGATGCAGAATGGTTTTGCTCTACAGCAGAAACAATTTGGTTTGTTAGGGCTTTCGTGTCCTCAATAACACTCTCCAACAATTTCGTTTGTTGCTTCATTATGGCTTCTATTGCACCATTTCTTTTCCTCTTCCTAGATGCCGATACGGATGGCCCTGTAACTGCAGCTAGCGGCGATGTCCGTCCAGTCTCTATAGGTGATAATGGCGACAGCGGTGAGGATGGCCCTGGAACCTCGTCTATGGGCATAATTGGCGACTGCGATGCTTTTATCGTCGGTGACGATGATGGCTGTGAATAAGGTGAAGGCGATAGCAGCTGGCTTGAATTCTAAAATCAAACTTTGTAAATTTACGAAAATACTCTGAATAATATGGCACATAAATTCTTACCATTGAAAATGACTCAATAGTGGGGCCAGTGTGCATCGCAGTACTACTTACAATGCGGTGCACAGCAGAAAAATGCCTCCAAGTTGAAGTGCTTCCGCCTAATGGATCTATTTTGCCTTTCTCTTCTCTGCAAAAATCAGCAAGTTGGTAATTGGGTAATATACAAGTATGCAAAAAATGCACCTATATTTCTGCGTTAAGTTTTTTATTTTTATATGAACTTCCTCCGCGCTGAATTTGCCTGCCATTTTGACAGCAATGTCCTTATATATGTGGGCATTCCTTTTCGCTCTCCGCAAAGCACACGCGTGCTCTTCCCATTGGGTTATGAGCGCCTCTTCGTCCTTCTCCGTCCACATTGAGCGTCTCTTTCTGCTTGCCATCTGTAATTGGAAGAACATATTTTCAAACTTAACAACTACCAAATAAAACCAAAATTCTACAAAATAATTACTCCCGTTCCGATTATTTATTGCTCCAGAATATTAATGCCGCAATGATTGTTTTCAGCGTTCTTGTTCTTCTTATTACAAGTTTGATTATTTTCCATTCACAATAGATACTAACTGCTATTTTGCAGCAGTGTTGCCATCACAAATAATTCCTCTAATCCGCGTTAATGATATGCATTTAGTCTAGTAGTTGATCCGGATTAATTGCACTAAATTTCTGAGATGATCGCGAAACAAAAAGTTAATCCCGATTAACGCCACTGGACTGAAGAGTACTCCTACTCTTGAAGAGTTACACACTGTATTCGTATAAAGATAGTTCCAAAGAAACCCGAAGCTATGGTGCCGATGGGTTGCTTTCCAAGTATATTTCAAGCGGAGGTGTACGTCCTTTGTTTAAGTCCAGAGATTACTCTAAAAAGGAACTTCGTGAACGAGTCAATTTTTAGGATCGACAGTGAGGATGCATTGAAGGCCTTGTCATCCTTTAAGGTCAAGTCGTCAATAGTCCTTGCGTGAATATGGGTCCCTGATCATGCATGGCTAGAGAGACTGCGACCTCGAAACAAATAGAGCTTGAACTCTTCCATTAAGGCGTAAGGCGTTTCCACGACAGTCGGTTCTACGTTACCGAAACGACCCGGATTTATATCCGGCCAAGGACTGTCACTCCGGCAGCATTCCCCGTATGCAGGTAGGGGGAATGTTTATGCTGCTACAACAACAACTATAAGGCGTAGCAGGAACCAAATTGTAGGCATATACCAAGCTAAACCCTTACTGGAAAGGGAGAATCAAAAGAAATTTGAACATCTCATAAACCTCTCTAAGGACAAACTGAGAATGTTTACCCCCATTCTCACTCGTCACTACAGGCTACGCAGCAATGTGTGCAGGCTCGGAATATGGTCGAACAGCTCCTGTCTTTGGAATGAGTAGAGACCAGAAAATATCTTAAGGTCGAAGTACATTCTTCCATATTATTATATTTTGGAGCTTTTTGTTCATACTTCCCAAATTTATTTTTGTTGTTCCGGCAGCCTAAGAATTCCCCATACATGTGCGGAGAATGTTGCTGGAGTGACAGTTATAGGCCTGATACAAATCCGGGTCGTTCCGGTAACGTAGAACGGACCATCGTGGGAATCGTTTATGAATTTCAAGAGTTTTTTCCAAAAACCTTTTTTAAATGTTTTTGTATTGATCACTTTACCTGAGTAAAATGACGTTGAACATTAAGAACAGCTTAGTCAGAAATAGGAAGGACCTATCGTAACCCTTTGATATCAAACAAAGTTCCATATAGAGTGGATCCTTGTCGTATGACTTCTTTAACCTTATGCCGGAAAAAAATTGTTCGAGAAATTAATCGCTTCACTAGTTGGGAACCAGCGGAATCCAATGGAGAACATCTCTTACCAACAAGTGCTACTTGGGATTAAGTAGCCAATTGAGTGGTAAAGTCTTCTCTCAACGAACATCATCTCATCATGCCCGTTCTATCGTATGGCGCGGAAGCTTGGACCATGACAACATCCGATGAAGCAGTCCTACAAGTGTTCGAGAGAAAGATTTTTGAACTTTTACACGTTGGCAATGGCGAATATCGTAGACAATGGAATAATAAACTGTGTACGCTTCGCGGCGTCATGGACATAGCCTAGCAAACGATCCAGCTGTGAAAGCATTCGATAGGTTTAGTTGTAACTGAAAAAAAGAAAGATCTACTCTACGTCGAAATCCTCCCTGATTTGGCTTCACTTAATGTATCCAAAAGGGCACCGTTTCGCACGTGGAAGAAGGAGTTTAAGCGTTCAACAATATTCACAAATGCGCACATATCACAAACAGAAAATATACAAACATTTTCGCCGAACAAAACAAAAAATAGGAAAACACACCCGTTATAAATCAACAATTCAATGATCTTTATTATGAAGCAACTCTTTCAAATTATTAATGAAGTTATTGTATTTAAATATTTCAACCCTTATTTATGTAAAAAAAAAAAATTCTCAACAAAAGAAACCGAAACAATTACCGCCTATGGAAGATATTACATTCTTCTCAGTTCGTGGTCTAGTAATCAACGAGTTTCTTCAGTTTTGGCGGCGCCGATATGACAATACGGTTTCTATTACTATTATTTGCATTACTACCGCTGCCGGTAGTTGTTTCCTGTCTGTAGCTAGCAGTTTCACGTTGATGGCGTTCCTTGTCCCTATCTTTATTATCTCTTTCACTATCTCGATTTCTCTCTTTGTCGCGTTCACGATCTCGATCACGCTCGCGTTCCCGTTCCCGGTCTCTATTCCTTTCTCGCTCGCGACCACTTTCCCGTGAACGTGGATCATTTCGCGAACGTGAACGTCTACCGCGATCCCGATCTCTGTCTCTATCCCTCTCTCGCTCACGTTCATCATAGCGCTGAGTGCGTTGATGACGTGATGCACGTTCTCGACTAGTGTCACGCTGCCAGCGCGAGCGTGATACACTTCGACGCCGACGCCGTGATGCGCTGCGACGATTACGCGAACGTGAACGCGAGCGTCGCTTAGGCGCAGCTGATCGTTGCGATTGATAGTAGGACTGGCTGCGACTGCGCGAACGATGCGCATGCTCTCTACTACTACTACGTTGCACCGGTCTATGATGATAATGTGCTACGGTTGAATGATGCTGCTCTTGAGACTGTTCATCGCTCCCACGGCTGGTGATTTGCTGATGACTTTGCGACTGTTGCTTTTCCGTTGCCGGAACTGAAGCGCTGTCACTGCTCACCGATTTGCTGCGCCGTTGTGTTGGCTGTTGTGCTGATTTCAATGCTTCCGATGTATCACTATCAGAATCCTTTCCGCTTGATGGCGTACCGTAACGATGCCGCAGTTCGCGCTGCCTGTTGTAATGCCAGAACAAAGGAAATCAATAAATAGGGGAAAAATCTAGTTAAACACGTTTACAAACAACTATTTCATTAACGTATTTTACCTTCGTCTTAGCTTCAGTGCCATTTCGCGCATTTCGTCCTCGCGCTCCTGTTGCAGTTGCCGTTCACGTTGCCATTTCTCGATTTCAGCACGTTTATCCGCTTTGTCTGCGCGTCCAAGTGATGGGAAAAAATAGTTGAATATTTTTTATATGTAGGTCGTTTGCTGAACATGATTATATGGAGTAGTTCGAAGCGACTCAGTACTTACATTGCTTGTTCAGCAAATTTTGCATTTTCCGTTTTAGTCGCTCTCGCAAATTCAAGCGACTGCTACCCTGTGGCGTTGATAAGGACGAGACCTGTAAGTAATCACTTCAAATGGTCAACAAAGGCATAACCAGTTTTCAAACATTCACTATGAACTAGTTAATGTCAACGTCCTCTTGTTAACAAAGCACTTAAAAATTACACAAAAGGATTTTTTTTCAATAGTTTGCCATGTCAAAACGTATAAATAAATAAAAGTATATGCAGAGAGGCATAAATTGGTTCGTTAACAAAAAAAAAACACGTTCATAAACAGGATTTACAGTTTTCAAACGAAAAACCGGCAACGAAAATGTTATTGCATTTTAAATAATTGAATTTATATGCTCTATGCCCCGCTGTTTTTTAATGCAAACACTAAGTACGATAGCCCGCCTAAATGTAACTCTTTACGAATTTATCAAAATGACGTCTTTCGTCTGTCTAATTGGCTTTGTCAAAGTCAATGTCCTTTTTAAATAATTTATGAAATTGAACTCCCTATCCTTTGTTCTTTGAGTTGCTATAATTTTGTACATATTTTTCCGGCGTTTCTCGATATTGTGTTGCTGAAATTGATATATTTTTTGGTGGTTCTTACTGACTTTGGTTTCGGTAGCATTAGAAAAACTTGGATTGGTTTTCGCCGGAGCAGTAGTGCTATATTTGCCTGTTTGTTTACCAGTAGTTGGCGTCGATGATGATGGCAAAGGGTTGGAACGTTCAGAGCTAAAAAGTATAGATGGAGAAGTGAAATTGAAAGTCAATAATTTCATCAAGCGAAGGACGTATCAACTTCATACATATATGATTTGCATTTCATAAAGTTTTTTCAATCCTTTGCACTTTCATATTTGTATAAACGCTAATCCGTCACTATTGTCTCTATTTTAAATAGCCACCGAATATCGGCGCATGAATATGATATAAATGTTTGTGTTAAGTAAATAGATGAAGTAAATGTGGCTCAACTTTACCATAGATGCATTCCTTGTGCGCTTAACTTACGTAGTATCCACATCCATGCGTTCCTCGCTGTCATTTCCGTCGCCGCTGATGGTGGTTTGCTGTTTCGCGGTGTCTTTATCGTCCGCATTCGTTTCTGATGCAGAATCACTATCGGAGTCCGATGAATCATCGCCACGTTTGCGTCCATAGTAACGTTTAAGCGGTGGTGGCGGTGGTTCCACCACTTGAGGTAATAAATTCATTGTGGATACGCTACCAGTTTCGCTTGTGGCTTGTACGCTAGCCGTGGTCGATACTGGTGGTGGAGGAGGCGGTGGAGCTTTAGCAGCAGCAGCAACTGCAGTGCATATCGCATTTATGCGCGTTGATAATGGATAACTGACCATGGGCGTGGCAGCGGAACTCAGTGCAGTGACAGTAGTGACTGGGGTCGGAATAGGTACTTTAGTTTTAGCCAAATTCTGTGATGTGGTAATACTACTATCACTTATTGGCATAATACGCGATTTTGTAAGGGATGTAGACCGTGTGCGGGTACGTGGATGTGCACACTCCAATGGTGACTTTCGCTGTTTGGAGTTTCGTTTACGTTTTCGCTCCGAATGTCGGCTACCGCTAGATGCAGATCGATACCTGCTTCGCCTAGAACAGTGTGAAGAACTGCTACTCGATCTATAGCGCCGTTTATGTGGTGCGCCGTGTCCACCACGTGACCGTGTACGTGATCGGGAACGTGAATTTGATGTAGTACTCGAGCGTCTAGAGCGTCTTTTGCGCCTGGATCGCTCATAGGCTATAGAACGTGACCTTCTATGACGATGTCGCCTGCTACGACTTTGACTACGAACACGTGACCGAGTGCGTGAACGTGATCTTGAACGCGAGTAGGCTCGCCGTCGTCGTTCACGACTGCGTCTTTTACTCCTTCGCCGACTGCGACTTCTGCTGTGTGACCGTTTCCGTGAACGGCTGCGTGATCGACTGGAGCGATGAGTCTTTCCTACCGCCGTTGAACGTTTCGAACCTTCGTTCAACTGCTTCAGTTTCTCCAAATTCTCCTTTACCTTTTGTGCGTAAGTCGCTTGAGGATTTGAAGCACCAGTTGCTGCTGACACACCAGCGCATGATTCCCCTAAGGTTTGTGGTGTTCGACCAATGCTAATAGAAATTTTCGAATGTGGTTGTAGTTCGTCTTCTCCTCCAAAAGAAGTGATGTATGTAATTTTTCCCGCATTAGGGTCAGGCGATGGTGAACGTGAATCACTCTCATCATCTTTGTCTTTTTTGCCGACATCTTCCTTTGCTGCATAACTGGGGGGACTAAAAGGACGGCAAGCGATACGTCGCTCTTTTTGTGCCCTACGCTCACGACGAGACTTGCGGCCGCTTAATAGCATCTTTTCTTGTTCTTCCTCGCGTGCAATGCGTAGTGCTTCAGCTTCATCTGCATCCTTTGTTAGGTAGGAATAAAAGTCATTGCTTACCATGCCATAATTACGACCGCATGCATTCAACTCGTGTGCTTGTGACGTATCCAATTTGGAAATGTCTATTGAAACATCCATATCCATGTCAGAATCAGACTCCGAGTCTGACCCTTTTTCTGATTTACCGGATGTTTTTTCTTGAGAGGAAGGATGAAACGCGTGACTGCCTACTGCCGTTGATGTCTTACCTTCTTCATATATGTATCCGATGGTAGCACCACTCTTTGCTTGTTTCTTTTTACTTGAACTACGTTCACTAGCCTCTAGCTGGGCACTTGCTCCAAATTGCTCCTCTAGGTAAAGTTGATGGAGAAATTTTTCTTCCGTCACGTTTAGGAAATCATTTTGTGCCAAAATGCGATACCGTTCATAATTACACTGTCGTTCTTCTACAGATGGTTCAGAACTTTCTGCTTCATTTGCTTTTGGTACTGGTGGAATATAGTCCAGATGAGCGCGAACATCAAAGCGATCGATTAGATTGTCTTGTTGACCTTGCCAAGGTACACTGCAAGAAGAAAGCCGGCACTTAAAATTAACTTTCAATCCAAATGTTGGTGAGATATTCAATTAAAAATTGTAATTAATTTTATTTTAATAAGTTAAAACAAAAAAAACGGATATTTCCGAAATATGACTTGCATGATGGCGGCTCCGTCGCCTGCAGCAGCGGTGGCTGGATCAAGATGAATTTTACAACGCCGGCCATGAACTTGTATGAACTGTGTTGGGTCCGCTTGCTGGGTAGGGAGTAACACATTAAAACAAAATCGTATTAATTATACAATAATAAAAAAGTTTACACATATTTTTGTCATACACTTTCGTCACTCACAATTTTCTCGTAAAAGTCCTGTCGGCGCTCCGCACGTTTACGGTAATCCACAATCATGCCGCGTATGCGGCGTTCTTGTTTGCGTGCTTCGTGCCACATTTTCGATACTTTTCTATGTTAGGAACTGAATAGAGGGCGAACTTTTCGACTACAACTTTGCGTGTAGAAGAAGTCCTTATTTTGTATTTGTCTCCTTACACCAGCGCGAATATAATTGGAATAAACTTTTTCGCACTGATTATAAAATTTTTCTGCAGACGAATAGAAAGTGAAACGAAATGGCTTAACAGGATTTACGCTTCTTTGACATTTGCAATTTGCCGCCAACCGGCGTAAAGGGGTTGGCGTGCGAATAAAAAAGATGGAAAAAAGCAAAAAATGTATAGCTTGAAGTGATATAAATAATACAGACGGCGATGCCTTTCGAAAACCGCTACTTTATTTTTAGCGAATTAACTGAGTGATGCCAATGCAGAAATTAAACAAACCTTTGTGTATAAATACATTTATGCAGGTGTGTGACACGACTTATTGTATATTCTAGGCTTTCTACTCGATTTCGCTTATTCTTCAATTTCTTAATGTTTGTTTATTTTCTGTAATGAGTTCTCTACATGGTACTAAGAAAGATCAAAAATGATATTGATAAAGCTCTTATTTTACCCCCATATTTTAAATGTATTAGTGGTTTTATAAGCCAAATTGTAACGGTAAATGTAAATATAACAGTTTTATGTCAATTTGGTTTATCAAAATTACGCAAACGCTATTTAAAAAAATATACAACCAAAATAAATGGACTACGGCAGCTCTATTAGGATATTGCTGCTTGTTCTTCCTCCTACTTTGTTTACATTTACGTCGTCCTTTATCCTCACTTTTCGGTCTTTTATTTAGGACTTGTTTGCCACATTGATTTTCGATAGTTTATTTTAACATATTTCGTATCAAATCTAAAGATAAAATATTTCCAGGAGATATGTCTAAAACTCGTTTCTATAATTTTACCGACGCAATTTCTAACGATATTGATAGCCGTCGCTCAATTTCCAACAATATCAACAATGATGAGAATAATGAGGATAATGATGACGATTCTGAGTTTCTACAGGATATTCCTTATTCTTCCAGCAGTCTAGACCGAAGTTCTATAGGTTCAATACCGTGGGCAGATGATGCTATAAAGCAAAACCAATTGGATTGGGAGCAAGTAGAACGCATGCTAATTGGTGAAGAGCCCCTGCCAGAAGAACAAGATTTGCGTAACGAAATTTTAGAATGGCAGCAAAAATTTCCAATTCTATTGGAAAGAAAGAATGTTATGGATTTATCGGAAAAAAAGTTTTCAAAAAAAGATTTAGATAATTCTAAGACTGAAGAATCTCGAACGCTCAATTTGGTTGACGATTTGGTCTCACATTTGAGTCTGAACAGCTCGGACGAAGATGATCGATATGATGAACTGGATACCCCCACTGCTGTACCGCAACGGTTTGATAATTTTGGTGATCACGTTTTAGTCAAAAGAAGTCCTACTAAAAAGTCGTACCTAGACAGACTTTCAGCAAAAATGTCTTTGCTGCGGGTGACAGCATTGCCTCTACACACAAGTCAGCATATTGATGCCATTAAAGCGAGCCCACAACAAATCTCGACAAAACGTGAGAATAGCGGAACTTCTAATTCCTTGCATATAAAAAAACAACACAAAAATAAGGTGTTCGAGCCTCAACAACGCTTTCGTATGCCACCAATTCTAAATGTACTGGAGAGCAGGCGACGCTTCCGAAATTTAACTTCAAACAAAAGCTTTGTCCAATTGACACATGTAAAGCCATCGTACGCGAAATCAGCCGCCGTAATTCGACAGTCAGCAAGTAATTTACCAATTGGATTACAGACGCGCGCCACACCTATTTTCACGAGCCACCACCAGGATGTGTGGCAGAAGCCATTACTTGCAACGCGCGTAAGCAGTAATTTCTTCAATAACCGCAACACCATCATCTTGCCTTCGCTAAATACACAACGCGTAACCGTTCAACAAGGACGAAACAGCACGACGTCCAGCACTGGAGCTGGCAGCAAAACGCACAGTTTGTCGAATTCGAATTTCGCATCTTCACCGAGCAGCAGCGCGGACATTGATTTACAGCCTCAGTATGCCGCTAGCCGATTTGTGTCGCGGTGGCAACAAATCAACGCCCACCATACTTCAACGTCGACAGGGACTGTTTCAACAGGTCGCTCAATCTCGGCAGCTGTTCATCATCATCCGCGCACAGATACAGGATTTGGAGAGTTATATATGCCGTATAATGCGTACAAACAAGATGGCTTCAAATAGCAATCACGTGCGTGGCGATTCGTATGATGCGTCACAATCTTCTAAGCTCTAAAGAGAAGTTAAACAGTGTTTCGAATGCGAGAAAAGTTGAACAGAAACCGAAAGAATTTAAATTGGCATGAGTGTAATACCGTTGAACTTTCTACCTCCACCCCTTATTCATACTTGTGCCTTGACATTAATGTATGTTATACCGAAAACATGTGAATTTGTTAATAACTGCCAATATTTCCCACTTTTGAAGCACTGTTAAAAAATATTTATACAATGTAATTGTACAAAGTAAATGTGAGCCGCAAAGAAACATTGTAATGGAACACGCGGCACTTTTTCCCAAACTCTTCGTATGTTTTTAAATCAAATATAAAGTGCATTTCCGCATTTAAATTTTGCTAATACTAACTGTGGTAAAATAAATTCTGACAACAGTTTAGGGAATCTGTTGAAAAACTATAAAATCATGTTTTATTTATTTTATTGTTTGACAAGTAATATTTCCAAATAAATTTACAACATAATAAATAACATTTTTAGAAATATTTTTTAAATTATTATAAAAATTAATGTGCCTAATTCAAATATTGCACAGTCTTCTCGAAGAGTGCAAATATAAAGTAAACTCGCGGAAAGGTCCATTCTTGCATTCATCAAATCCTTAAATTAGCTTCACTCAAATACCGGCACTGCCGCGCTCAGTGTGTACAGCGGCGAAGCTTAATTACTTTAATTTGCTGCTATTTAAGGTTATATTAGAACTGATTAAATAAAATTACAAAATAAGGATTAGTTTCTTACAAATTAAAGTTATCCAGACGTAGTCTTCCGTCATTCTCTGTCAAGTATAATAAATCTGAGAGGCACTGTTCGCTTATCAATTCTTCAACCCGTTCGCACATCTTTACAAAAACAAAAAAACAAAAAGAACACTGAAAATAGTAAACGATTGTTGACAAATTTTATATAGCAGCTTACTCCTTTCGCCTTGTATTCGCTTAGTACTTCCGGATGTTTAAATGTTGGTCCAAAATTCACACTTACGGTGGCGCTCTTATGAATAGATACGGTTGGATAATATGAACCACCATATATATCTGTAAAAGCTACTCCTTGGGATTTGCCATTCTTGAAAAACTCTATTTTACTGCCGGGTATCACTTGTAGGCTCTTTAGAGTTTCCTGCACTTTATCCTTATCCTCATAGTACAGATGTGACTTGAATTTTACTAGTGGCTGTAAATAGGCAATTAAATAAACTCGAAAGATAGTATGCACATATCAGTATACATACATATATAGATTGAATAATAAATATCAACTTACTCTGTCCTTAAACGTGTTGGGCAAGTAGTTGGTATTTACTACATCGGGAATATCGATTAGGAAGCCCAGGACATCACCTTCCGCATAACCGTCACTATAGTGTTTACCATGACTCTCGTGGAATCTTGTTCCTTTGCGGGAACGCCACGAGTAGCCAAACTTATCGTAACCCAGGGGCGCTTGCAAATTGCCATATTCCTGACCCCAACCCAAACGTGTAGCAGCGCCTTCAGGCATCTCATCAACAACTGCTTCGAAATACCAGCGCCCACGGTTTACGGCTGAACGATTTGGATGCATGAGCAAACAAAAAAGGTAGGAATGAATAGAAGAGTTGAAGAATACAAGACTAGGAATTTATGTATGCGTACATTTATATGTGATTTTAACGTAAGTAGCGAAAACAATTTTAATAGCGAAAGAGCCGTGTCTTCACAAAGGAGATCGATGTTTTTGTTTTATAAAATTGAGCCAACGATATTCAAAAATTAAAATTAATAAATTAAATAAATAAACCATGAGAGTCGTTATATGTCACCGGAACGACCCGGATTTATATCCGACCAAGGACTGTCACTTCGACAGCATTCCCCGTACGTATGGTATGTATGTATATGGGGAACAACAACAACATAAAAGAAATTGAAATTGATAACTGGGTGAAAATCGCATACAAATATGTGCATCTTTATAAATAGTATTTACTTACAATGTGTGGCGCGTACCATGCAATATCCCTTCTCACCAGTCACAGCCATACGATCTTCGAAAACTTTCATTTGTGGTGCTCGATCATGCAATGCCAATAAAACAGAATTTGGTACTAGAGTCCTGTACAACCAGCCTGGTATTGGCTTCCCCGCCCAATCAGAGCTTTCGTCGAACTCTTGCCGGAAGGGAGCATGAGGATCAGGCTCAGCTAGTATGTAACGATAGCCATCTTTATTGAAGGGATGTTCCAATGGATAGCCATGTGCTGGTAGTTTAACATTTGCACTAATATCAGAGCTAGGCCGACCCTTTTTGCCGGTGGGACCAGAATCGTTACCGAAAACTTTTCGTTTGTTTTGACGATTATTTTTCGTCAATGAGGACGCTAAGAGTAGAGTTAACATGGCAAGAAAAAATAGCAATTAAAATATGTAAGTCATATAAAAAGAATACAATTATAATGCGAGTTGGTTGAATGTCAATGGAATAAGGTCATGTAGAAGCGCAATAGCAGCAATGGAATGTGCGTAGATCTCGAAATTAACTCGAATTGAGCTGCGGAGAACTCAAAGCGTACACATTACGGGTATACATTTCGAACTTATCTAATCAAGGAACTAGCGAGTTCATAAGCAAGGAAATTTAATATTATGCAGCAAGCAACTTAGTCAACTCTCTACCACAGCTACATATGAGTCATTGCTCTACGAATTAACAACATAAGACATATTCAATTTAATAACACGTGTCCTTGGAAAAAAATGGTATTTTTCTTAACTGGAGTAGTTCAACTTCATAATTGGTCAATCAAATTATCAATCAATCAATGCTCTTACGTACTTTCTTCCTCGCGATGCGGCACTGTGTTGTTGTCCATATACTCAGAAAGTTGCAACTACGTGCGCAGAAACGGCAACAGCTTCGACAACGGCGACGACGATAGCGACGAACCGTCCAACCGAATCGATACACAACACAAAAACACTAACCACAGTAACAGCATTTACATACATACGGCACACACAGTAAATCGGTATATGTACATATATAGCAGAGCAATAGTTGTTCCCATAGCAGAATTGCGAACAATGCTGTAGTTTTCTGTCACGATACAAACATTCAGCTTACCCTGCCGACACCCACTCCTTCGTTTTTGTATGAAAGCCGGCTGGGGCCTCGCCCCAAAGTTATAAAATGCAATGGGATAGAAAGTGTCATTGCAGTAGTCAATCACAATCACCAAGAATGCGACAAATACATTAGAAACAATTTAAATTGCTAGGATTTTCAGACGATTAATCAAAAGATGATATAATTAACGGTAGGGGAAAAGGGTTAAATGGACGCGGATGACAACTTAACAACAAACTATGCGATAAGAATAAACACAAAAGCTATTCCAATTTATACAACGAATTAGTTCTATCTATAATAGTGCTAATAAAAACAGTAAAAAAAGAATTTAAATCAACCACGGCATGCAATACTGTGTTCGCACTCTGAGCACAAATTACAAATGAGTAATCCAGAGAGTAATTAAGTGAGCGCAAATCACGCGAATAATGGCAAAAAGCAAATGGCAACTAAACATTTTAAATGCATATCATTTTTTTCTGCTTGTGCATTATGGAAATGCTTTTACGAATTCCTCGCACTGCTCCAATATATACACGCACTTCTACTTACCTGCCCCGTGACCATCTTCGGATGTTCGAAGCAATCCGCCCTTACCCATGGAATCGTAGTTCGGTTTAATTAGTAATAGATCCTGGGTTACCAAACCAAACATAGCGCCGAATTCAGCATTTTCTTCGTACGTGAACAATGTATTGACTTCCTTGACAAGTGAGCGTTGTACCGTGGAATACCTATAATCGCAACATTTTCATTATTGGTATATTTGGGTTTGTTGCTTTCAATATACCTACCAAGATTGTGTGACCCTTCGCGGCATGGTGGTCATTGCCTCCCAATACTGCTCAATGAAAGGGATAATTTCTTTGTCTTTGCTAAATAGGAACTTGGTTTTGCCTTCCTTCAGTGCATTTTGTTGCATATTCGCTATGGCAGTGATACACATTTGCGGTATTGCTACAAAGAAGTGGTAATACTATAATATATAATTGGCAAAAAATATCTTTCTTTCTTACTCGCTTGACTTTTGCGAAAAACCTCAAGCCCACTCTGCGAGCAATTCTTGCAGACGAACACATAATTGGTGATGAAGGGTACTAACTTGCCCAACTGATATCCGATGCAAGACTCGTGAAACCAGCGACTACAATTCGCGCACAATAGCTCCACAATATTCAGGTTTCGTTCTTTACCACTGTTAAAATAAAGTATAGAAATAGGTAAATTTATTGTATGCAAAACAAAATTGTCCTTATGTTTACCAGTAGCAAATGCCGGTGCTAGTACTGTTGGCGCTCGCAGCTGGTTTCTCCTCACGTGCAGTTTCTGGTGCACGCTCGCTAGGAGCGTATTCAGAGGTAGTTTCGGATTGTGAATTTGTATCCATTTGCATTTCATCCATTTTTCTGTCGAAATAAGTTTATTTGTTTGAAAACAGAACTTTACTTTGAGGAAAGGCAAAAAAGCGTCTGCAAATGTTTATGGAAAACGGTATGCAATTGGAGACGAACAGTAATTGGATAGGTACGTTCAGCGTTGTTGTGTCGAAACACGGTGTTGGAAAACGATACTATAGCGCAGAAATTTGCAATAAAATTAAAACTTTTTTGATTGGCATTTGAATTTGAGGAACTGAAATTAAAATTTATATAATTTATTTATGATCCATGAGTATTATGAGCGTATGCTACTTAAATACTACTAGTAATGATTCTCATTAAACAAAATTTTCGCTTGTAATATCTGGTATCCAGCTTTAAGAAATTTATTAATTTTCATACTAAAAGTTCATCTCTGCTACACACTATTGAATTCACAATATACATATAATTTTTTTCACTAGCAGTGGTGATTTACTTTCTTTGTGCAGTGGTCGTAAGTTTCGTGTTGATTAAATTTTTCATTGTATATTTTCCAAATACTGGACTAAAATCTGAAAAATAATAGTTAAATCTATTGAAGAGCGTTGGAAAAATACATCAGTTATACAAATTTTCATATTTCATGTTTCGTATAAAAAACAATTACGAGTTTGCACTTTGCCAACATGAAAATCGATAAGTTCCAGAGTATTAGACAAGACTCCCGGTGGGGTGTCGGGGAACACTAGGTCCACGTTACTTTTTCTTTGTGCACTCTAAGCGGCATATACCATATGGGAGGCGTATGTGTCTATATCAGCATTAAATTTTCTGATGTTGAATGCTATGAATAAGCGCTATTGATTTTTTCGTTTGGTACAATGGGCGTCTGGCAAATAATGATATTATATATTTAATTTTGGTATACAAAAAGGAACAACAAAATTATTATTGGTTGAGGATTTTAAGTAAAGAACTTCCGGAAAATTTTATAAAGTTGAACTTGTCACTTCCGAGTAGGCTATGAGCATATATATACGTACCTACATACATATATATATATATAAGTATGGGAAGGGAAAGTTATCAGCTGCAACGCGATCTCAATACCTGGTAACGGGGAAAATCATCATTAATGTTGCATCGCGAAATTATCTACATACAAGAATTAAGTAATTGGAAGTTAATCTTCACTGAAAGCGGATTTCATCTACACATTTTGTTTTGCGTAGTAAATGAATTTGTGAGCAAAGTAGAAAAATGCGTATTTAGCTTAGTTAGTTATAGTTTAGCTTATAGTTAGTTATATAGCTAAATATGTAGTGAATATATTTTGTTTGCTGTATAGATATATACGAATATGTAGGCAGGTACTTGTGCACCTACTGATATGAGCTTATAGCAAGTTAAAACGTTTTTGATCCTGAACAATCACGTAAAGGCGCACATCATTATTTGTATAGCTAATAGTGGATTGTTGGTTGCGTTTGTTTATTTAACTGAAGATCCAGGAAATATGTAGTACATCTAATTACAAACACATCTACTAATCAGTCACTTCGACGATATGTTTAAATAATTTTATTGAATCTTTGAAAATATTTCTTCATTAACCAATTAAATATGGGTAAGGCCCTATGTTCCACCTGGGAACCACGGGAAAATATCTTTATATTTCGAGACACAGTAGATCAATTCAAAACAAATTTTTTGCCACCGACACATAAGTTTTGTGTTGAGTTGAAGTGTTTCGAAGTTTGTGCATAATAAACTACAATGCACACTTTTGAAAAATGCCTTATCGCGGAAAGCGATAAGAAGACTTAGGATTAATAAAAGCTTTCTTTAGTAATACCGTTTGGGGTAAAGCGAATAGTTGAAATACGTAAGAGCAATTATAGGAAACATGTATTAAGTTATGAAAGGTGTACTATAGCTTCATTGCACACAAGTTTTAAGTACATATGTACATCCCATTTTTCCATTTCAATTTTTAATTTAATTTACCTAAGCAAATTTTACAATTTAAATTATTTGTAGCCCGTGAAAGTTATCAACATACCTACTGTCCAAAAAAACCAGCGATACTGAGTTAGAAACTCCAACTCCATTCCTTCAATACAGTTGGTTGCTGTTCTGTTTACAGCTATAAAACAAGATGGGGTCATTATTCCGTAGTGAAGAGATGACCTTGTGCCAACTCTTTCTGCAGAGTGAAGCCGCCTACGCTTGTGTCTCAGAATTAGGCGAGTTGGGTTTAGTGCAATTCAGAGATGTAAGTATCAGCTAGGAAGTAATTTTAGCATTATTACCATTACCTACCGCATTCATGCATTTATTTGATTTATTATTTTACAGCTCAATCCCGATGTGAATGTCTTTCAACGCAAATTTGTCAATGAAGTGCGGCGCTGTGATGAAATGGAGCGTAAATTGCGTTACTTGGAGAAGGAAATCAAAAAAGATGGCATTCCAATGTTGGATACGGGCGAAAGTCCGGAAGCACCACAGCCGCGAGAAATGATTGACTTGGAGGTTAGTGTTGTTTAGAATCCTATTGGTAGATCATTAAACAATTCGCTAAATTGAGAATTCAATTTAAAGGCCACTTTTGAAAAATTGGAAAACGAGTTGCGCGAAGTAAATCAAAATGCGGAGGCATTGAAACGCAATTTTTTGGAATTGACCGAATTGAAACATATTTTGCGTAAAACTCAAGTCTTCTTCGATGAGGTGAGTTGGTTGATAATAATAAATTTGCCTATTTAATGTCAATATATTTTAAATTGATTAACTACGAAGTGGGCTAGCCTGTACTTAATTGCTAACTAACACGTTTTTTTTTTAGTTTATTATGTAATCAAACACAAATTGTTGCTCTTAACACTGATTTTAGATATACATATATTAAATGAGATATTTATTTAATTAATCCAAACGATTGATTTCCCTGCAAACACATCTCCCAGCCTTTTCAAACAATGTACTAATCAACAAATCGAATGGCAATTGAATTACTAACGTGAATTAAAATACGCTCAACACAATTTAATTGCGTAACTAATTTCTTCCGTTTTCCCCTTTTACTAAATGTAATTTTGGTTATAAGCGCCCCGAGTGAAACAACATACACGCATACATATAAATGACTTTGATACACAGAAAATTCCTATATATATTTGATTTAATATCTACTATTTATTTTGGCATTGTAATATTCTCAATAAATCCGGATTTTATTGTTAAAAATTGTTGAGGTCAAACGAAATCTATGCAGTAAAAATCACTTCAAGCGCTGTGTGCAGAAATAATTAATTTTATAACTAATAATCGCTACCACTCTACCACACTTATATTCACATTTTAGCCATAAAAAAACAATAAAAGTTAATAACAAACAAAAAACTAATAATCGCCACCCATATGCACACATACACATCTACAATAGAAACACCCAATAGCCTGGTTATGTATCTACTTATACTTAACAAACTACCTTTTCAACATGGTTGAAGCCCCCACTATATGAACACACCCTTACCACCAACCACCAGCCACGAACCAGCAGCCACACATTTTCACAGCATCTTCAATAAATTTTTTACAAATAATATGTGCATTTTCGTTTTGTTATTGTGCGGTTTTAGTATCCTTTTAAATCCTTAAGATCACTTCCGAAGCATAATTGAATTTTTTCTTTTCATTAATTCTTTAGCCATAATTTAGCTAGTATTTAGTAAATTTTTTGTTGTCATTGGTTTTTGCGTGTATTAAACTTGTTTTAAATTTACATATCCATTTTATTCTTTCCAACTGTAAATATCTAAGCTCTGTGCTGTTGAGTTTATTGCGATGAAATTTCCTGGCAAAATTTGTATCTATCATAATTAAGCGCTTAATATTCAAATTTTTCCTTTATTTCATCAAAAACTGGAACTCTTCTATCACTGCTTATACATTTTTTGAGTATGATTCTTTTAATTCAAGGGACTTTCTTTACTTATACTTTTTTATTGTCGAGTACAGCGCATTTTAGCTATAGAATTGGGGGTCACAACTTCTAATATACCACATAAAGAATGGGCACGAAAAATATTGCTCGAGCTAAAATCATTACAACATAAAATTTGTATAAGCTATCAAAACAATTTTTATTTTATTTTTTCTTTATTAGTGTTCTATGTTATGAAAAAACTCATATCAATTCTCTTTATTATAAACAAAATGGTGCAATTTAGATTTAATTTCTCATTAGTTTTTAATGTTGTTGTTGTTGTAGCAGCATAAACATTCCCCATACATGTACGGGGAATGCTGCTGAAGCGACAGTCCTTGGCCTGGTCGTTCCGGTTACGCAGTACCGACTTTGGTGGGAACGCATTAGGTTTTATTACGGTCTCTGCCGCTCTCTGCCAATTCATTTCAAACTGCTGCTCAATTTTAATCTATTTTGTTTGTTTTTAGTAATTTTCACAATTGCCCAATATGTATTTTTCAATAGGTCGCCATTGTGGACAGTTTGGTGGCTTGTGGTCCTATTGAACAATATTTGCCGCGTGATTTTCGTACCAGTTCATTGCGAGACGGCTATAATGGCACGATGCTAAATCGGCTAAAGCCACAACAGAACTAAACGTTTAAGTTGTTTTATGAATGGCAGCAAACGTTTTGACAAACACTTTCATATAAATTTCTTAATTTTTTGTGCCCGTGGTAATGAAATTTTTTGCTTTTCATACCACACTACCAGATGGCTTGCCAAACCAAATATTTTTAAAGGAACTTGTCGTTCAACATTTTTAGCTTTCAGGCAACAGCAAATCCTCCGTACTTCGTTGCAGTATAAGACTCAGCGATCGGAATCTGCTTAAAGTCGGCTTTAACGTATGTTTCATCGTTCATAACCACACAGCCATATTTATGGAAGTCCTGCCGGTATAATTTTCACGCACGTGCTTTAGCTCCCTTATTTGGTTTATCATTTCGATTGGGTGCTACCATCTTTTTATAAGATCGTAAACCTTCACTTTTGCGCTCTGTTCATGCTGTGCAGCATCTCGAAATGAAAATTCAGCTTTTTTTCGAAATAATGACACCACTTCTTTGGCTTGTGACTGTGACAGAAATCCCTTTTTTTCTTCCATATTCAGGCCTTCGTTCAACCGACAATTTTTCATTAAACTTTTTTAACTCATAAGTTTCCGTACTGCTTGGATAATTTAGAGTTTGTGCTATGGCATTCTGCCACAAATTGCCAGTTTCTTGCTTTCTACGCACAATTTTCTCCGCAAACTCACATTTGACAGACCACAACACATTTTGAACAATACGTAGCAGTTACGAAAATTGAATACGTCAAATTAATGATGACAACAAAAACTATTAATGCGTGTACTAATTTTTTATGTACAGTTAATTTTACGCAAGTGATGAGTAAACACAATCTTCTAGTTTTTTCGTGTCCATTATTTATATGACTTTAATATAGTGTATCATATTTTATGTAATTTTTGTTCAGAATTTTTGCTCGAAAGAAAGGGCAAACAGCAGTAAAATGCTATTCGAAATATTACTAAAAAAGAACCTTTTTTATTATTTTTATATTACGGTGCGGTCAGTTTCAGCGTGTTTTATTTACATTTGATTATATGTAGTAATGAAAATTTTTGATTTTTTTATAAAAGTATATTTATTTGCAACATATTTGCATTAAGAATTAATTTTGATAGGAAAGAACTTTTTCATATGTGCCTTGCAACTTCTTTAGTTTCTCTTTTAAATGCATTATGTGTACAATTTTCGATACTTTTAAAACATGTATAAGTTTCGCCAAAAATTTTCTATTTTAAATGCTCCAACTATGTACTATTAATTCGTACCTCTATGATTTCTTCTCATACACCCCGTTACAAATATGAAAAAAACGCCACTACTTTTTTTATAAGAATATAGTTCATACTATCTTAGTGAAATAAATAATTAAATAAATAAAAAGTTTTTTAAGAAAACAAAATACGCGCTTGAACTTTTTTCGGGAATTTTAATGTAATTTAATGTTAAAAAGGAGCAAGGCGAATCTATTAAAGGTGGTATCGGTAAATCGGCTGATTTTTTTTCTCTTTCGCCGTGTCCATGTGGCTGTCAGCCCAGAATGAAATAAGGCGAATTCATTCTTTGTTTTCTGCTTCGTCAATATTTGGTTTGACAATCAAACGTACAAAACATTGTTGTTGCCCTAGTGCTACCAGCTTTAATAGATACGCCTTGAAAGCAAGCAAAGAAATCGGCTTTGACAGAAATTTCATAAAAATTAATTTTATATTTCATAAGTGAAACATAACCAAACAATATATCCATACGAAATTAATAGTTTAAAAAATAGGTTGGTAAAAGGGGGGAAAAATATAAAAAAAATGTATGCCCCCCACTGTTAGAACTAACTTTATTTAAGGGGGTATTCTAGTCTAGAGGCCCGAATTTCGAGCATTTTTTGACGATGAATAAAAAAAAAGCTATTGATATTTTTACGATAAATTTTTTTATCATTTATTTATTCATATATTAGGAGCACACAAAATAAATTTGAAAAAAAAAAAATGAATTTTCATGGAGTTATGCGTCCTTGAAGTGGAAGGGGGGAAAAAAGGCAGTGTCGCCGTCGTCACGATTTCTACCCTTGTGGTCATCTGAAAAAAAAAAATACAAATTCTTAATTAATATAAATGTCATTATCGTATGAACCAGAAAAAAGGGGAAAAAATTTTTTTCCATAAAATGGCGGCTACTCAAAAAATTGAGGTCGATTTTTCTCTTATTTTTAAGCTTTCTCGAATTGTTTACACAAATTAAAAAAAATTTCCAGTTTATCGAGCTTCATACGATAGAGATATATTTAAGGAATATTCATGACAAATTTCAAGCAAATCGGTTGATTAGAACTTGAGATATCGTGCCGACCGTATCGAACGAAGTAGTTTCGAGAAAAACACTTTTGAAGTTCGGCGTCCGCTCAAACCAGTCAAGCTATCGCGTCACTAAAATAGTTGTAGCTTCGAAAATAATTCGAATTTTGAAAAATCCTTTTAGGGAGATATTTTTGAATAGTTAAATAGTTTTGAAAAAAAAAATTTCCGATTTTTTCAAATTTCTAGACTAGAATACCCCCTTAAACGATTTGGCATTGATAAAATGGCTTTTGGAGATACGTAACTTCAATTTTGTTCCATTCTCCCACAATTGCTTTTTTTAAATCAATTAACCGTTAAAATTGCCGTCCATTTTGGTAAACATTGCTAGATAGTAGCCTCCAAACATTCTCAATGGGATCTAAAAATCCGGGCTGCATACTGGCCAAGCCGAACGGTCGATTTTTCTCCCTTCCAATTTTTCCCCCAAAAGCTTTCCCAAAATTCGATTGAAACATTATCAAGAAGCGCTTTGTACATTTAGGAGTTCATGCGATTTTAAATAAAGCAAATAGGTGATTGCCGATGATGCTCTAACCATAAGGGAGCCGCCGCTAAAATTTCGAACATAACTAGTCCTTTCGCGGCAATCCAATACTTCATCTTTCCAAGTTGAACTTTTTCTCATCACTAAAAATGACGTTAAGCCAAAATTGATATTTGTCAGCGAATTGCATTCGAGCGTATTTATGGCATGGTCTTAACTTAGGTGTATGCAGCTTTTTTCGTATTTAATGTTATCAGTCAGTCAGTGCGCAAAATTTGCTGAATTCGTCGCTTAGAGACCTTTAATGATAACTGGGACTTAATGTCACCTGCACTTAACGATTAATTGCTAAATGCGTAATACGACGCTTCATACGTTCGCTCATCAACAATAGCAGGACGACCACGCTTTCCTTGTTTTAAGTAATCTTTGGGGTTTTTAAGAATCTTTACCACAGTAGTTGCACCTATTCCAGCAACTTTTGCAACTTCCCTTATGTTTTACCTTCCTCACGCAAATGGACAACTATTTTTACCACGGATTCTGAAAGAGAGAGACCGGACGGCATTTCAATATTGCCTCAAAACCAATGAAAATTAACGTTTACCTGAAAATACGTACATAAATTTCACGAATTCGGCGTTTATGTAACGAATTTTTAAAATTTTATTTCGCACGGCAAAAGACACGTATCCTAAAACGGTCCCGGGAAAAGGAGTAAACAAAACTAAAAATTGTCGTTCCCTGCAAAATTGCATTAGAGTAGTGTAACCAGAGCTTAAAAAAGATTTGTTCCGCGTAACATATGTTTTGGCCTAATACATAAATTTCAGTTGTATATTTTTAAACTACTTTTTTCATTATTTATTTCGCTGAGGTATGACAAAAATCATCTAACGCAAAGTTTTAAAAAAATATATCAAAATTGATTAAAACTTTCAACTTTTTACCCTCCCATGAGGAAGAAAAGGCTCAACACCACCAAAGAGAAAAAAATTGCCAAATATCAACCGTATTTTGTATTCAAGTTCTTTTTTATACCAAAATTCTTTGAACTATAAAACTGCATACTCAGAAAATTGTTGAAAATTCTAGTTAAAAAGTTGAAGGTTTTAATGAAATTTTGGAAAATATTTTACAAAATTGTTATTGTAGTAAGAACTGTGTATATTTTTATAAAAGAAAGTGGTGTGCTTATAACATTGCAACGGGGTATATATTTCATAATTTAGAGATATTGGACGTTTTAACTTCGATCTCGCGGTCTTTTATGCCCTCTACTCAACACAGTTCCTCAGCCAGATCCAGCTCTATTATTAAACTAATAATTCCGTTGGGCACTCGGGTCTGGCCAGACTTTTTCGACTTTGGACGTGAATTCAACATATTTCTATTAAAGCTAACGACTTGAGCTTCCAGGTAGCTTCCTAAAATTTAATTTAATAATAATAATAGCCTTTTAAAAAAAGGTCCTCGAACAGGACGAAAAAGGCCAGATCCGGGTGCCCAACTGAAGGGTTAAAAAATGTAACCAACGGGGGGTTAAGATAGAGTTGAATTGGACTAAGCGTATGCGTCCTTCTTCTGGCTGCAAATGGACGAGTTTTCTCAACCTTTTCCGCCTTATAGCGCTGCATTTAAAAAGAAAGAGGGTAGGAGTCTTTTTTGATTGGGCGCAGAATCAGTGGACCATATCACGATCGTGCGCAGATGACTGCGCAGTTTACAATGACCTGTTAGAATGGCCGTGAGCATTCTCAGTTTATTCTTGGCGAGAGTTATGAGATTTTTAAACATCTTTTGGTTACACCCCACCAGTAAAGATTTCGCCTGGTGGGGTGTATGTGAGAAGAAGTCGTAGTGGTTAGGGCAAGTATAGTACTAAGTTATTGTGATATTACCGCATATTCGCTATCGGGTCTCTCCTATTCTTATAAAATTTTTGTTTTATGTTTTTTTGTCCTAATGAAGCCAACTCCTAGAAAGGTTAGGGAGGGATATTAAGTTACCAAGATGTGTTCGAAAAATTTGTGCATAGCGTACATTTTCTACAAGTATACAGAGCGAATGTTTCAAAATCGGAATGCAAAACAGTTTTGATTGCTTTCGAATGGGCATTTTTTATTTCCAATGGTGACTATTTACCCAACTTTGGAATTAAATAACACTAGTCTACAAGGAAAAGTATCCGAAATAATTTAAACTAATATCTGCTTCTCTGTCCATGCAAAATTCGGATTGATAACTAAAATTAATTTATTAGTTTGAGTTTTTACGATAATCGTATCTTTCGTGTTTAATGGAACTAAGCCGACAAAATTTAACCAACATTCAGACCCAGAAACCAGACTATATATTTCCGAAGGTTTATGATGCGCTGAATCCAAATCTGGCCTCAGAATTGCTCTATCAGCTCTAAAAGTGCAAAAAACACCATTTTTGCCCATATTTGAGGTTATGCGATATCTCTGCGAAAAAAAATGATATTTGAGCAAACAAAACGCCATTTGAAAAAAGAAGGATTGTATTTAAAGATGCCATCCTTTAATTTTGGTGAAAGAAAACATCTGCAAGGCTACATAACCTCAAATATGGGCAAAAATAGGGGTTTTTGCACTTTTAGGTTAGGATATCTCGAAAACCAGAGCTGATAGAGCAATTCTGAGGCCAGATTTGGATTCAGCGCATCATAAACCTTCGGAAATACTATATAGTCTGGTTTCTGGGTCTGAATGTTGGTTAAATTTTGTCGGCCTGTGTAATTTGAGTAAGTGTTGATTTTCTGCACACTTAGTTAGTTTTCTGAGGAGTTTTCATGAGGAAGAGGAACAGACGATCCCGCACATTTTGTGCCACTGTCCTGCTCTATGCAGGCGAAGACTCACCATTTTAGGTAGACAATTCTTTAATGAATTGGACGATCTTAGTACTGTGGAAATCAGGGATTTTCTAAAATTTTTGAAAAGTAAGCACTGGCTTTAGGAGAGATAAGGACAAGTTCCCCACGCGGTATCACAATGGGCTATAAGATTGAGTGTGTCCCACAGTGGACAACCGCTTCAACTTAACCTAAACTAATATATACAGATATTTTTATGAGGAGCTTTTTTCATGGCAGAAATACACTCGGAGGTTTGCCATTGCCTGCCGAGGGCGACCGCTATTAGAAAACTGTTTTTCTTAATTTTGGTGTTTCACCGAGATTCGAACCTACGTTCTCTCTGTAAATTCCGTATGGTAGTCACGCACCAACCCATTCGGCTACTGCGGCCGCCTAAACCTAAACTAATAGTTCTCTTAAAAGTTAATTAATGAAAATAGAAGGAGACTTCTCTCTATATATATTTTTCTTATTATTGTATTTGTACACTATTAAATGAAAAAATATCCATTTATCCATTTTTTCTTTTATTGTGATTTTCACTTTTGGGACTGTCTCATAAACGCTGCCTGCTTCATTCTTTTTATACCCTGTATTTCCTTTGAATGCTAGCATTTTAATTTACATCCTACTAAAATCCACTCAAAAAAAATTAGTTTAGATATTTTTAAATTTTTATTTCAATTTGAGTTAAACAAAATTTTTTTGTTTATTTTTTGTTCGTTTCCGTTAATTTGTTTGACTCAACTGCGTTACGTTCACATTCGTTATCTGCAAATCAAATCAACCTAATAAACACAACACTCTCACGAAACTTCCAACTTCAAACTGGCCACAAACAACATGAAAAAAAAAACTGCTCAACCAACTCGTGTGCATATGTTTTATACGCTTCCTGCTTTGTATCCAATATCCAATATCCCATTACCCAACAATCAACTATCCCACCATACCACTCCCGTCCATCGATGCGTGCGTCCTTTTTTTCGGTTCTTTTGCGTTTGTGTGTTGTAAAGACGGTGTCTACAGTTTCTTACAATACTTCCTCCTACACTACTACCTTTAAATCACGCTGGCGTTACGGGAGACAGATGGCCGATAATCAGAACGAGGATGAGCAGGCGCAATTGCTGGGTGAAGAGGGCGTACGCGCCAGTCAGCCGGGACAAAATTTGAAGCTCGGGTAAATATGAAAAAAAAAGTAAAAGAAAAAATTACATCAAAACTCCACAACAACAACCAATGCATTCATGTTGAACAAAGCATACACTTCAACAGAAACTCACTCTACAAAGCTTTATTGAAACATGTCTTTAAAATATGATTTTTTGCAAAAACTAAACTCAGAAACGTTGTATTAAAATTCATAACGAACTGGAAACGTTTCATATCGAAAGTGGGAACTTTAAACCGCCAATTGTTCGCTTCACCTTACTCACTTCAATGCACTTTGGCACTTTGCACCGCCGAATAATCTACGTTTGTTTTCACATTCTTTTCTTACTCTTGTGATAACTTCAGTACCTTATATGTTTGCTTTTGTTTGTGTTCGTTCTTTTAGCTTGTTTGTGTTGCTTTGTTTATGTATTAAACATTCTTTTTTGTATATTTTGTATGTGTCATTGTAAATGCGCTTTTCATTGCTGAAAAATATTCGCGGGTAATTCTAGCCTGGTTGGGAGAAGCTTGCAGAGTCGTGGAAAGCACTAAAAGCTTTTCCAAACCAGGCACAAAGTACATACATACATACATATATACATTGTAAATATTATATATATACAAGTATGTGTGTCATCCTGCATCCTTCTTCCTTAAGTTCCATGGTCGCTCTCTACCCATTCCGTGTCCCGGCCGTTCATCGAGAAAACTTGTAAAATGGTGTTGGCTTTCAAATATCTTTCTTAAACGTTGCTCGATCATAACAGTGAATTATGATATACATACATAAAAATGCACATATAATTTGTTGGCATTTTCTAAAGTCACAACTACATATCTCCACCCACATACGTCCATACCTATTGAATTCTCCAATGTGTACACTCACTATGGCTGTTCAGTCTGAAAGCGTTTTCGTTGGTTATCGGATCCCGCAACTGGTTAAGGCTATTTGAATTTAATCACTAACTCTAATCTAATAATCAAGAATGTATACTAAATCCTTAGTTGCAATTATTGCTACCTCAACTAACAAATAGTGGCCTATTGTTAACACTTTTCACAACCAATTCGAAAATATTAACACTCAACTAGGGTGATGGTGATTGGTGATTAGGCAGCTATAGGCCTATTACTTGCTTTAACTTTAATTGTCTCTGCTCATTCTACATATATTTTTTTATAGCAATCAAATATATAGCGTACAATTTGTATATTTCTTGAAATTTGTAGCAAGAGGGTGGTCTCAATACCACAACTGAGTCGATGACACGCGCTTTAATCACCGACGAAGTGCGAACTGGCCACTCAATGGGTCCAGTTCAGCTTGGGTATGTATTACTAAATTAAGAAATTAATACCAACAAAGGCTTACACAATTTTATAAAAATAAAATATATACGCAGTAGCTCGAAACATTCTACGTACAGCATTAAAAAAAAATAATAATAAAAAAACAATAAAAGTATTAATGCATTCTTAAACTCAAATTTTCATAAACTAAATGCAACTCAGCACGACATATTGTAAATTATTTAACTATTTATTTATTTTTTTATAAAAATATAGTT
This sequence comes from Anastrepha fraterculus, assembly GCA_037575425.1. Classification (NCBI taxonomy): domain Eukaryota; kingdom Metazoa; phylum Arthropoda; class Insecta; order Diptera; family Tephritidae; genus Anastrepha; species Anastrepha fraterculus. The sequence goes on along the minus strand of JAYXIM010042393.1, from coordinate 24,825 downwards.
TAAACTACAACAAAAACAATATAACTTAAAGTTCCAAACAAAAATTTTGAGTTAGGTTAGATAAAACTGGCTGATCTGAATAGAGCTGACATAGACCACAAGGGTTCGTAGTGTTGCCAGTGTTGTTGATGTCCTGCTAAACATAGTTTTAATAAACAGTTTAATAAAGTTTAAATGTTTACCGATCCCAGGCAGTTGTAACGATTTCTGCTTAGAGCAGGGCAGTGGAAAAGGAAGTATTCTAACGCATCCCTTTCATCTTCGTATAAGTTATACGCGCCTTTCTGGACCAGTCCCATTTTAGCTGCGTGATATGGAGTGAGATAATGCCCCGTCAGTTGTTGTTGTTGAAGTGGTTGAGTTTTTCTATTGAAATAATCTTAATTAGCGACCAGCACCATTTTACTACCACTGTCTTCGTGTGATGATGTCTTTTTGTTTTTGCTTCTAAGTCAGATCCATTTAGTACCACAACCCCGCCAGTACTCCAACCAATATTTTACTTACCTTCCTTGGGAGTAATGAAACAAAGTCGTTGCAAGTTCGTAGGACTATTTTGGCAATCCTGTTGGAGGTCGAGGCTTCCCATATACACTGTGTTTCTAGAGTTAGTTCCTCGTTTAGTTCCGTCTTCCTGCCTTAGCAAGCTCGTCAACTCAATGCAATATTGTATCAATATTTCAAACTTTTTAATCAGAATTCTAAAACAAATTTCAAGCATGCAGTTTTATAGCCCATTGACGTTCTCACGACATTGACGTTCTACGTAACCGGAACAACCCGGTTTTATATCCGGTCAAGGACTGTCAGTTCAGCAGCATTCTCCGTATATAGAAAATGGCTACAACAACAACATGCCCCATTGACTTCTGGTAAATGATAAATAAGTTTAAGTTGTAAGTATCTCAAAAATGGTTTTGATTTTTGACAATTTTAGCGCTTACGGTCTGTTTCATATAAAAAAAACAAAACCTCGAACATTCATTATATGAAAAAATAGGTATAACGCTTTAAAAAATAATTTAATACCAATCAAGACACGAAATTTCAGCCACTTTAAGTTGCCCAAAATTTAATGTGCTACAAAATGATATACCCAGAATATTAATTAAAGAAGATTCTGATTAAAAAGTTTGAAAATTTCTTTAATTTCAAATTTGTTTCAATGTTTATGTAAAGTTTGAAACTTTGAGTTACATATGTGGTTGTTATTGTAGTTCAAGTAGACTCAAAATTTATCACCCCATCGGAAGATTTATAATTTTTGCAATTGGCGTCGAAGAGATGAAAGCACATTCGCAACTCTGGCACAGCTAGGCTACTGTGGCCGCAAATAAACCAGAAAAAGACAAAGGAACTGCTTAGCCTTTCAAGAGAGGATATCTCGAAGGTATAACCTTCTGGCTATTTGGCAGGCATTCCTTGATATTAGGAGTTTTCTCCCAAGTATATTGTAGAAGTTGTAAAGATGAGGAAGACAAAGAAAGAGTTGAGCGCTTCCTCTACAATTGTTCAGCCTGAGCTAAAATCAGAGCAAGTTTTCTAGATACATACTTTTTCAATTTTCTTACGAAACTGTCCGGTATGGGGCTTGGACCAATTATGCGCTTCATAAGAGACACAAAATGGTTTCATGAAGATAAATAAATGAGGTTCTGGTGTCGCATAGTGGTATCACAACGTACCTGTAAGGTCTACGTACATACCGACTACCACCATAACCATATTTGACACTTGTGTTGTAGACAGCTGCTAGTGAGTGAGCTAAGTCTGGAGAATAGGAGAGAGGATGTAAAACGAACCCTATTTTCTTGAATTCTGGGACCACAACTGCTGAGGTGTGAGCTGGTGCGTTGTCGTGATGGAAAAGGAAAATCATTCGACTTTCGCGATTCAAACGAATGCCAAACGCAAAGAAATGGTCGACCCGACCTGCCTCTAAACAGAATCTCGACAACCGCGCCAGTAGTGCCGTCTCTCTGACTTTGCACGGACTTCTCAAACGAACCTCGTACGTTATTCGAATTTATAAAAAAATTGTTCATTCAAAAACTGTTCACTGCTCCTGAATTTTTTATCGAATTACCTTTTTAAAAAAATTAACCTTTTAGCAGGCTGTGTATGCTTTGCTCACAGAGCCAAAATATTCCAAGCAATTTTTCCTTGATATGTACAGCTCTTAATGTGAATGAGTTCATTTGGATTAATGCTTAGCATGTAATTGCAAGCGCCTTCCTGTCACATGCCGGCCAGATCGCCTTGTTGTTGTTTTTGTAGCAGCATAAACATTCCCCATACATTTACCGGCAAGTCTACTGGAGTGACAGTCCTTGGCCGCATACAAATCCGGGTTGTTTTCCGACGGTCGTGGGAACGGCCAGCCTTCTCTGGTTCCGTTTCTGGAGATTAATTGTCAACAGCACTCCATATTCATATTAACTAGCTAAACACACGACTCGACCTAACGAGTGAAGCCCTTGTGTTTTAATTCGCTAAACCATAATGCCTCGAAATGTATGCAAAGCTCATGTAGTTCATCGCACCATACATGAACAAAAGCCAAAAGTGTATTAATATTTATAAACAAATATGTGTCTGGTTTACCTTTTAATTGTCAAATAAATGTAAATAAGATGTTGACTTCCTTTGGCTTAAGGTACTTGACCACCTTGGAAAGCTAAAAAGTACAACATATTCAATAATTTTTTTTTCATGTTCTGTATAATATATTAAAATAAATTTTTTTTTTAATTTTTATTTAGAGCTTATATAATACAAAAAAAAATTGATTTATTAAAATTTCTTTTTTTAACATATATCCAGGAGGCGCCAAAGTCGAGGCCTGAAGAAAATCATGTCTTGCGGCGGACAGTTAATCTTAGAAATGGTAATTCTAAAACAAAAGAGAGAAACAAAATTTTCAAAAGGAGGGTTCCTTGCGTGAGAATTTACCACAAACTGACAAAAAAAAAAATAATAAAAAATGGCGGATGTTTGAAAAAAAGTTAAGAAAACACCCCTGCTTTTCACAATGTTATGCTTAAAAAGCAATACTTTATTAACTTTTTTTTTGCAAAATGTGGTAAATTGGCATACAAAACATCTTAACAAATAAAACAAGACCAAAATCATTAAAATCGGCTAAGCAGTTTCGGAGATAAAGTGTCCGCCATTCGAAAAAAAGTAATTTCTGGAAAAACGCGTTCAAAGTTAAAACTTGCTATTTTCTTTCCGCTGAGTCAGCAAGTAATGAGTGCAGGATGCGCCTGCACATTTTCACTGATTTCACTTTGTTAGAATTCGAATTTAAAAAAACAGTTTCAGGTGATGATTTTTAAAAGTATAAGGATTGAAAAAATGTAAAAAAAAAAAATTTAATTTTTTGAAACTTATAAGGTGGTCAAGTACCTTAATGCAATTTGGAATGAACTATTCGTATATTTTTATAAAAATATAAAAAAATATTTAACAGTACAAATTTTACAAAATGTCGTGCTGTTATTATTGTGAACACGAGTCGAATATCATTTTTTTATTATCTGCTATTTAGTGAAGGTAACGAGGGGAATGTTTGTAATGCGATTAACGAAGATGAAAACAAAGTATTGTAACTAAAATTTGTCTTATCATAAGCTTAATCACCTTTGCGATATCAAATTTGTTAATTCTGAGTGATAATTACTCATCTACAGGGTGTTAAAAGGGAACGTAAAATATTTAAGGAAATCCAAAAATAGCAAAACAAACATGGGTTCGCAATTAAATGGATTTGGAGATATGCCAAGTTATTCCTTCCTAAAAAATTTACAGTCTGTCTATTAGAAGCGTGACCGGCAAAATTCAAACTTAGACTTCCGTTATAGAAAACAAGTGAATGCGTGAAGGCGTACGCTTTCCGCAATATGCGTTGTGCAAATTAGTTAGTTTTGTGATTTACCTTAGCACATTCTTTTGGACCAATAGTGGCATACGTCGGTCCTGGTGTACTTCTGATAATCGACAACTTCAACGTTAAGCATCATGTTTGGGACTGCTTCTCCGAAAAAGGATTTGAGCATTTATTTGGGCTCATCACCAATTTGAACGTAGTTTTGATGAATAAAATTTATCAAAAAGCATTACTACCAGCTGCGAAAATGTTTGGAAGAACTCGCCAACCTTGGGATTTTTCAAGAAAACAACGATCTTAAGCATCGAATCCGAAGGTGTGCAGAGTGGAAACAGCAAAATGGGATTGAAATGTTGGATGGCCTTCACAATCGCCTGATGACAATTCTATTCAAAATATTTGGACAATATTTAAGCAAAAATTCAAAAGAGAAAAAATTGCACGGTCAAACAGTAAACAAGACGAATTCGGCTGACTTGGTGCCGTTTACCTCCACAACTTGCGCAGAAATTAACACAAAGTATGACTCGAAAATGTAAACCCATAACTAATGGTGGTGACTATATATTTTATCGAATATATTGCGTATAATAAATATTGTAAGGCCATACAACAGGTTCAAAAAATAAGTTGGAACACCATTGGTTGCCTTCGGTCAAAAGGAAGGTCGTGCAAAATATCAACTGTTATGCTCTACAGAAAATTAAGGTAAGCAGCGCCTGTTAAGCCAGCGCCAGCCTTGAAATCCAACGGAGAGTCTCTCTTGCCAACAAGTGCTACTTCGGTCTACGTAGGCAATTGAGCAGCAAAGTCCTTTTTCGACAGCTCTCATCATGCCCGTCCTATCGTATGACGCAGAAGAACATCCGATGAGGCGTCCCTTGAAGTGTTTGGGAGAAAGATTCTGCGGAAAATTTTTGAACCTTTGCACGTTAGTAACAGTAAAATAAAACGTGTCTAATGTACAGATTCCGTTAGAGCATAGAGATTTTCATCGGCAAAAATAAGCGCATTGCGAAAATTAACAACTCCATTTCCGTGTTAAGCTAGTTTCATCAGTAAAAAACAGATTGACAAGATGACGGAGATTTTCAGCGTCACTGCAAACAATGGCAAGAGTCCGAGCGTACTTGATGATCATTTAATTCTGCTTCGGATTCAACACAAATAATTTAATAGAACATCAGCCAACTATGATAAGAATATACAAGTAAAAAAGGTGTAATGAAAATATGGTAGTGACAAAGGAGCAGAAAAAATTAAAGAATCTGGGCTGGTTCGTAATAAAAGCGACACTATTGCAGCACTTAAAACTTTTGCAAGCTTTTTTTCAATTGCTGAGCTTTGACTTTTTGGATGTTCGACACTTATTTTGCATATATAATATATGCGGATAGGTGATGGTGAATACGTAAATAAAACCAATGGAGTTTTCTTTAAATATAATATTTTCCTCGATAATTTTGATGTTGACGGTAATTCCCTACTGAAAATGGTATAGAAGAATGAAGGGTGTGAAGAAAAATATAATTGGTTGTACAAACAAAGTTTTTATGAGACTTTCCGTTAGTGCGTTCCCACGGCAGTCGGTTCTACGTTACCGGAATGACTCGGATTTATATCCGGCCGAGGACTGTCACTCTAGCAGCATTCCTCGCGCTTGAATGAGGAATTTTTATGCTGCTACGACAACAACAACCACTTTCCGTTAGCTTGCGGCCCATACTATTACCTCCCTAAATATTTAACTTTCTCTTTGTTAGCACCCTGTATACGTATATTCAAATTTGCTACTGCTGTACGGAAAAATTTCGAGTTACTGTAAATATACTGTATTATACCAAATGTAGGTTAATGACACTAAATTACACTAAACTGATGCATACTAAAATCTGTTGGCAAACAAAAATTTTAAATTGCATAATATTTACTAGAAAATGATATAAAAATGAAATATTTTTTGGGATATTTTTTCTCTAACCAAAATAGTTTTGCTTTCGCTGCTGATCTGCTGCTTTTATCGATCATTGCAATGGCATTCTTTGTAATTATAATTAAGCATAACAAATGCTAATTCAATGTTCTTGGTTCTTTTGTAAAAAAAATGTTCATTTTTATTAAAAACACTAAAATCTCGTCATTGTGCATGATATCGAATGCTCGTTATGGACGATTTCATTGTTAAGTCGATCTGTAACTTCTAGTTAAATTTTTGCCGAAAAAAATTTTTTTTTAGTTAGAATAATAGTTGCTGAGCCTCGGAATTGTAATACCGTCAGTGTTGTAAAAGTTGAATTGTCATATTTGAAAACGCAAAAAATGTATATTTTTAATCAGCTGCGCTTTTAGTGTTTCTTGCCAAGAAAAAAATAACATATGGTTCAACTGTAGGCAGTTTTTTCTTTCAGAAAATTCAGGCTCATGCAATTATTACCGTCTCCGCCTTGGCCTTGCCACAACAGATGGTTGCCGGATTTACATAAGTTTGGCCAAGGCTGTCACATTAGCAGCATCCCCAAAAAATTATCTGGAATGTTGTGCCCAACCTCCATTTTGGGCTTTCTTTAATGCATATGAGAATATTTGTAATTTTATGCTGCCTTTTTTTGGCAGAATTGCTTTTGAGTTTAGATTAATTTTTCATCACTTTGACGCTTGACGTTCGAAAAGGAATCAAAACCCTGAACTTCGTATTGCTTCGTAGAGCATTTCAATCGAACTCCAGAAACCAACACGCCATTTAAAAATTGATTTAATGCCCCAAGAAGTGGAGTAACCCTAAAACTGATGTAAGAGTATATTACGGCCGATGTAAATATCCATCATAAATTACGCGGCCCCACCGACTTAAATTTCATGAAAATATTACTCAAGATCTTTTAACCTAAATACAGGATTAAAATAAATAGTTTTTTATGTACATAATTTTTCACTGGTTCCAAAAAATTTCACTTTCAAACCACGGCAAAGCGATTAAAGGTGGTAACGGAAAATCAGCAGATTTGTTTTTTCTTTCGCCGTGTGTGGCTGTCAGCACAGAATGAAACAAGACGAATTCATTCTTTGTTTTCTTCTTTACCGTGACAATCAAACGCACAAAATATTGTTGTAGGTTTAGTGTCGCCGCCTTTAACGTATGCACCTTGATTAAAACGTTTGAAAAATTGCCAAAGAGTCCTAATTCCAATTATACACGTTTTGTAGTTCCATTGAGTCGCAACCTGTGATTTTTAACTACGCTTGGGATTGCCCTTTAGCAAAGCATTTGAATGACTGGTAGAAAAATATTAGCACAACTCTTTTTCTCATAAATAGATAAGACCCAATAATGTTAGAAAAAACTGCGAATTTGTATTTCTTTTTTGATGAAATTAGTAAACACATAAAAACATTCGGCAATATTTAAGAAAAATTATTAATTTGATTTTTCCAACCATAACCTAAAAAAACTTATATTTACATAATAAAAGTCCTAAGATTGAGCATAAAAAAGGTTATATTCTACACTTACGCATTTCACAACAAACGAATCACTACTACCCACATATACCTATTTTTAATAAGAACAAATGCACTAACAAGAACAAATAAGAACAATAACAACAAAGCCAAATAACAAAAGTGTAGCAAGTGAATAAATTCTACAATAATATTCTTCCATTCCATATACACATACAAATGCGCTTTAAATGCGCTGGCTTATAGTTACTTGGATAAGATCACTGAGCGCGAAGATTATCTCCCATGGTTTGTACTGCAAAAATTTTTGTTTTTTAATTTTATAAGTCAATAGAAATAAAATAAAAAAATCATATGGCTTAAGTCCAAAATACATTGTTTGCTAGTGAACTGTAGACGCACGCAAGTCCCAAATCGTGTACAATCTACTCATAGTCGTCTTGCTTGTCTGAATGTGTGTATGTACATATGTATATGTATGCACAGCAATATGCACATATGTATGTACGATATATGCCCATCCAATGCAAGGATCACATCACTTACTTACCATAGCCAATGGTCGAACCATGTAAATTTTTTCTCAGTGTAATTTTCTTTTGCATGCGCAGTTGATTCCATTTTCATTCTCAATAATGTTTCCATGCACATTTTGTTATTTTGTTAAGATGTTTTGTTTTTGTTTTAACATACACCCGTTCGTACATTGACTTTCATTCTTGCACCTCTTATTTATTAATCACATGATTGCCGATCACGAGTTAATGTTGTTGAAAAATAAAAGAAAGGAGACAGAGAAATAATGCCTAAGCGCAACATTTGCGATGGTTCATGACTAATGTTTTTGAGTTTAGTTTTTGCATTTGTAAATAATCAACATTTCCATTTGATTTCGTTTTTAATTCACATACCAAACTGTTTATTTTTGTTTTTGTATTTGCACTAATCGAATTTCTCTTTCATATGCTCTGAAGTTTTGTTGCTGGTGTAATTTTGCGTGAGAGGCTGGCCGCATTTGAGCGAATGTTGTGGCGCGCATGTCGTGGTAATGTTTTTCTGCGTCAAGCCATGATTGAATCACCACTGGAAGATCCGTCGAATGTAAGTAATAAAACAAAGACAAAAATACAAATACAAATAATATGTATATTTAATAATAAAGATACATACAGTTATGGATAGCGAAAAGCACACTTCCCCACATTAACATATATGTACATAATGGAAATTATTTCTACTTGATGACCTAGTAAAACAGTTAGTTTTGAACAAATCTACTCTTTTATTACATTATTATTCAAAACACCAAAAAAGCTAAATAAATAACAATTCAATATCTACAATTATAAGGAGTTCAAAAAATCGTAATTTATCACATTTTGAACAGGACACTGAACTATTTTCACTTTTATCGATCTGCAAGAAAAACAGAAATTATTTATTTCAAATTGCTAATTTTTTTTTATATTTCTTACCTGATTAGTAGATATTTTGTTGGGTATCCATTATTTTTTAAGACTTCTTCACACCTGCGAGATAAGCTTTACATTAACTTTTGGCATCTCTGTAAGGGAATAGAGTTCAACACTTGCTGTACTCCATAATTCATTAACATTTTAAAGTTTTTTTGCCCAATTTTAATCTTAATATCGTTCCACAGATTGTGAATGGGGTGAAGGTCGGAGCTTTGTGCTAGCCGATCCTTTGAGTCAATGATCGCCTGCATTTGTTGAATAAATTCTGTAGATCAAACAGTGCCAGAACGTTCCTCGTATTTTTTGCGTTTCGTCACAGATTCTGCATCGCCTCCTGATACTTCCAATTTACGGCGAACGTTATGAACGACTAAACGAACGAGCGCGCTTAAGAAAATTAAAGATTTCTAAATCGGTTTGATTTGCGCTTATAACGACGATAACTGCAGCTCTATTCGTTTCTTGAGTTAAGTTGTAGTCTTTCAAGTCTTAAATATCTAAAAAAGAATAAAAAGAAAAATAATGGTTTCGGAAAATTATAGCCACATATGTATGTGAATGCTCTCAACTGCCATATGCACCCTTTATATTGAGAGGTATCTGCAGTGGCTCAAAATTAATAACTAATATTTTTTTCTATATTCTAGTTACCGAGAGACTAAGGTTTAACAAGAAAGAACTTATTGTCTCAATAAAACCTTTTTTTATTAATGCCACAAAAAAGCTTTTCTGCCCTTTGTAGCTGGTATAAAACTAAATAATTCGTTTAGTTTTCGGGATATCGATATTCATACTTAATAGATACCAGAATTCAGAGGTGAATTGTCCGCCGCTGCTACGAATGGTCCATTCGATCAGTCTAATAAATCGATTGTTAAATGTCGTCGATGTTTAGCTGATTAATTTTTGAAAACAAAAATTTAGTTGGCATGGCTCGATAGCTCTAGCCATTTACCGTAACGGCAGTTCCTCCCTCATTTCGAAATAAATGAGGACCGTTGATGCCGCCAGTGCTGTATGAACTTCGCAAAACATTTATTATTATTACAGGGTGGGCCATATAGCGTTTGCTTTTTGAACCACCTATTTTTTTGAGAATGGTAACACAAATGACATGTCAAATGTGTTCATAATTTACTTAAAGGTTTGACATTTACGAAATGGGACGCTATGCGCTTGAACAAAATTTTGAAATATTGAAAACCTATTTCCAAAGTGGTGAGACTTCTTTTCTGATTTTCACATCGGTGGCTACGTCAATAAGCAAAATTGTTGGATTTGGGGCTCAGAAAATCCACACGTTCCTGTAGAGAAGCAAATGCATCCACAACGAGTCACTGTTTGGTGCGGTTTTTGGTCTGGCGGCATCATTGGGCCATTTTTTTCGAAAATAAGCGAGGAGCCGCGGTTACAGTAAATGGCGAGCGTTACCGTGACATGCTCAACGAGTTGTTTCCAAAAATTGAAGAGGATGACATGGACGACATTTGGTTTAACAGGACGGTGCAACTTGTCACACTGCCAAAGTTACACTTGAACTTTTGGCTACCGTTTTTGAATTCCGTTAGACTATTTTTTGTGGGCAGCCGTTAAGGACAAATGCTATGCGAACCATCCAGAGACGATTGATGCTTTAAAACACGAAATCGAAGTTGCCATTCATGAAATTGGAGCCTAAACAATTGAAAATGTGCTTAAAAATTGGGTTGATCGAATGGCCTACTGTAAAGCCAGTCGTGGCAGTCATTTGAACGATATTATTTTTCATTCATAAATGACAATGTTCAATGTTCAAAATAAAAAAAAAAGTTTGAAAAAATATTGATTAGTCTTTTTTTTATAACCGATTCAAAAAGCAAATTTTACATGGCCCACCCTATATTATCATTATTATTATTTTTTTTTTTCAAAGTACATTTTGACAATTTGGAAGCGTTTGTCTAGCGTTAAACGCTTCATGATCTCTTACCAAACTTTACTGAACAAAAATGTCATCACAGTTTGCCGTTCTAAGCTGTCAAACCATAGATCAACTAAAAAAAAAACACCCGATATATACGAAAAGTGAAATTTTGTATTATAATTCCATAAAAATGTATATGAAATATAAACAATATACACCTCCCTGTCCGTACAATGTTCCACGGAAGACTTCTTCGGTCAAATGTTTCTGGGCGCGAGTTGCTTTCTCTTTCCTTAAATCAGAATTCACCTTAGTAGGCATACAGAAGTCTCACAGTGCCTAAGAGTGGGATATTGTACTTGGCTAGAAACCGCTCAACAGACAATATCAAATAAGCCAACATATTGTCTTGGTGCTTCCTCAATTCGAGTCCTTTTTTCTTACTCTCCGTTAAAGAGAACCACTTTTAGCTGGTAATGTTGACTAATAGTTCGATCTTCAACACGTCAGTTAAAGTGCTTTAAAAAAATTATATAAAAAACATTGGCGCGTACTCTTTTGTAAGGTGTTAGGCCGAGCTTCTCCACCTATTTGTGGTGTGCGCCCTGATGTTATTCCGCAAATAGAGATACCTACAGTCGATTATGAATGGCAAATGGTTTTTATGAGGAGCTCTTTCCTGGCAGTAATACACTCGGAGGTTTGCCATTGCCTACCGAGGGGCAAGCGCTATTGGAAAAAACTTCAATTATTTTATGTTCGTACACGGAGATGCGAACCTACGCACTCCCGAATAGTATTCACGCAATAACCCATTCCGCTACGGCGGCCGCTACAGTTACCGTGTATACTCCCATTCATATTGAAAAAATAATCATCGTTTATGTTTGTTGTTTTGAGTGTAATGCATTTTTGATATCCAAATAATTATCTCTACTCTTTGCTCTTTTTTCCAATTTACAGGGGGACCAAGTGTACAAATCTGTGTTTATCATCTTCTTCCAAGGTGATCAATTGAAGACACGTGTCAAAAAAATTTGTGAGGGCTTCCGTGCAACTCTATATCCATGCCCAGAGGCACCAGCCGATCGGCGTGAAATGGCAATGGGTGTTATGACACGCATTGAAGATTTGAATACCGTGCTCGGTCAGACGCAAGATCATCGTCATCGCGTTCTGGTCGCTGCCGCCAAGAACTTGAAGAATTGGTTTGTCAAAGTGCGCAAAATAAAGGCTATTTATCATACATTGAATCTCTTCAATTTGGATGTGACACAAAAGTGTCTAATCGCCGAATGCTGGGTACCGGTGCTGGACATCGAGACTATACAATTGGCATTGCGACGCGGCACTGAACGTTCGGGTTCTTCAGTGCCGCCAATTTTGAATCGTATGCAAACATTTGAAAATCCACCGACCTACAATCGCACCAACAAATTCACCAAAGCTTTCCAAGCACTAATTGATGCATATGGAGTCGCTTCATATCGTGAAATGAATCCAGCACCGTATACGATAATAACATTTCCCTTTCTGTTTGCTGTGATGTTTGGTGATCTCGGACACGGTTCCATTATGGCACTATTTGGTTTATGGATGATACGCAAGGAGAAAGGGTTGGCAGCACAGAAGACTACAAATGAAATTTGGAACATCTTTTTTGGAGGGCGTTACATAATTTTCCTAATGGGTGTATTCTCTATGTACACTGGTCTAATTTACAATGATGTCTTCTCGAAGAGTTTGAATATATTTGGCTCACATTGGCATGTCAACTACAATAAGACAACGGTGTTAAACAATAAGCATTTACAGTTGAATCCAAGTACTATGGACTATGAAGGAGACCCCTATCCGATCGGCATGGATCCCGTTTGGCAGGTGGCTACAGCCAATAAGATTATCTTTCAGAATTCGTACAAAATGAAGATCTCAATTATACTTGGTGTAGTCCATATGATTTTCGGCGTCTCATTGAGTTTGCACAACCACACCTACTTCAAGAACCGAAATGCTTTGCTCTACGAATTCATACCACAATTGGTCTTCTTGATTATGATGTTTTTCTATTTGGCACTTTTGATGTTTATCAAATGGAATAGATACGCTGCGACCAATGCTCGTAAGTACTTGCTTATATTTTTATTATGAAATCGCTCTGCGCTGATTTTTCTTCGGTGAGCTGAACTTTATATTTAACTTCTTAATGGAAAACGAAGTTTAGAAAAAAATTGTTCACGTTTTTTAAATATAATTGGAAATATGAATTAAAACATTTTTCTTTTTAATATTTAATAGCTCCTTATTCGGCTGGTTGCGCTCCTTCAATTTTAATTACCTTTATCGACATGGTGTTGGGCAACACTCCGAAAACTCCACTCCCAGGCTGCGAGTCTTACATGTTTGCTGGCCAGTCGTTCTTCCAGAAATTGTTCCGTTTTATTGCATTGTGTTGTATACCAGTAATGCTGCTCGGAAAACCGCTAAAGATCATTCAACAACGTCGACAGGCCAATGTAAGTTGAAAGCTGTATAATATATATGTTTTAAGTGATCATCATTCATCGCTTCTTCGCACTCATTGAAGATTAGTAAAACAGTGAGATTCTGAAATTAAAAAGTTCCAAATCTAACTTATATTTAAAATTTCACTAAATAATTCACAAATAAGGGCCAGACTTTTAATTCCAAGTTCACTACATTCACTAGTTAAACTTAATTTATATGTCCAATCTTGCAGGAGTTGGAAAAAAATAACCTCAATTGCGCACGCAATGAAAAACTGGTCTTTAAATATTATTTTAAATGTCATACCTACAGTGAACCAAAAAGAAACTGCGACACCGATATTCAAAAAATTTAAAATTTATATACATAAATACATTTTTCGCCGATTTTTAAGAAATTATTTGCGTTGAATATATTTTCAAAGTCAAACAAAAAGTGTGACACCCTAATTTTTTAGCATATTCAAGATTTTTTAGCATAATAAGTAAATGCCTATTCCGTTATTTTTTGCATATTGACGTGAAGATGAGCAGGCAAACATCGAGTGATTTAAAAGGACTGATTGTGAAATACCACCACGGAGGGAAAAGTGTGCGCCAAACCGCGCAAATTTTGAAAAAAAAACCCAAGTCGACAGCATTTAATATATTGAAAAAAAAGTAATGAAAACTATTCTTTTCTTAGAAAAGTGATACTGGAAGAGTTTCCAAAATTAACTCAATAAACGCTTAAGGCTTCAAGATGGTTAGAGATAAACAGAATATCATTCACAAATATCTGAATTCTATCGGACAGCCAAGCTGTCCTACTGGCTCTGAAAGCATTCCAAATGACATCAAGAAGTGTCTTACATTGTCGCCAATTTCTTAATCAGATGGCTAAACAGTATCGTATTATCTTATGCTGGATTCCAGGCCACAGAGATATACCAGGGAACTGTAGAGCTGATCAACGTGCAAGAGAAGGTACCTGTATGCCAAGCATGAATAATTTTATGGGGGTAACTCGCGCCACTTGTGAGCTGCTTGTTATGGACCCACCAATCAATTCTGTAAATCAAAAATGGATTAGTGCCAACACCCGTGAAATTATTAGGCAAAAATGCCCAAGACAAAATTTACGTCTATCCAAGAGTATTATAAAATTGAGTAGACTTCAAATTAGGACCTTAGTAGGGGCCGTCACTGTACATAGGGTCTCATAGGAAATCACGCAAGGAGATTAGGGGTTTACACGTTCCCATCACAGTCGGTTCTTCGTTACCGAAACGACCCGGATTTATCCGGCCAAGGACTGCCACTCCAGCAGCATTCCCCGTCCATGTATGGGGAATGTTTATGCTGCTACAACAACAACATTAGGCGTTTATACGCATGATTTCTGGCGTAGCTGTAGGAATGAGGAGGAGTTGGAATGAGGATGTGTTTGAAACAATTCAACAGCTTTTTTGCACAGGCCCGACTGTAACCAAAAGCAGGAACCTATATTTAAGATCCTAGTTCTTAACGAATATGGATAATACACTTTAGGTATAAACAACCTTTTACGTTTCGTCCAAAGCTCAAAATGGTTCAATCTGGAAGACGAAATGTAACCCAGCCCCTGCGGCTCACAACTGACCCAATTCGTGGTCTAAATGGCAACGCTGTTCGCATGTGCGATGCGGCTTCGCAACCTAGCCACCTACTTACCTATACTCCAAGTTGACCAAGAGAAGGATTAAACATTGTTTAAACGGGAACCTGAAAATTTCTGCAGTTATAAAAAATAATTCACTTAAAAATTCGTCAATTGTGGACGTACACCCACAAACTGTCAGAAATTTTCTGCACAGTAACGAATACAGTGCGTGCACTCCAAGAAAAAGTCCCCTTCTTTCAAATTAATGCGAGTAAAAGGTTGAACTAGGCTAAAGAATACGTTAGCAAGCCGAATGAATTTTGGAGCAATGTTCGTTTCAGCAACGAGTCGAAGCTCAACTTATTTGGGTCAGATGGCCGCAGTTTTGTCGGGAAAAGGTAAGGTATAGCGCTCAATCCAACCCAGAACCGTGCACGATGGAATAGTGTTGTCGAAGAAAAAAAAATTCCAAAAACGACCTAAAGCATACCGCGCTAATTGTAAGGGAATGGTTGATTTACAATGTAAAAAAACGTATTGCCCCATCCTCCTCAGAACCCAGATCTCAATCCCATTAAGCACTTGTGGGCCCACAACGAAAGAGAATTACGTAAACGGCAGATTCGTGATAATAATTGTCTAAAATCAGCCATTAAAGAGATACGCTTGGGAGTGGTTTCAACGATGACAAAGTGGTAGTTTCGACGTGAGTGATAATGATCACGAAGGGACACCGAAAAAATTCGAAGATACTCACTTACAACAATTATTGGATGAAGATTCGATGTCGAACCCTTAATTATATGTCTAAAGAGTTGGATATTGACAGATCAACCGTCGGCAAACGTTTGCACGCGATAGGAATGGTCCAGAAAGCAGGTAACTGGGTGCCACATCAATTGAAGACGCGAGAGACGCTTGGTGACGTGTGAGACGCTTCTTGAACAGCAGCAACGTCACTGGCGAAGAAAAATGGATCTATTACGATAATGCTGAGCATCGAAAATGTTGGAACCTGCCAGGTGAACCAGGCCCAACGACAGCGAAAAAAAATATTCATGCTCAAAGGTTATGTTGCGCATCTGGTGGGATCAGAATTGTTTCAGCTATTATGAACTTATTAAACCATCTGAAACCTGGCGATCGTTACCGACTGCAGCCAATGCATTTGAATCGAGCTCTCAAAGAAAAGCGTCCGAAATGGGACGGTAGACATGACAAACTGATTTTGCTGTATGACAACGCCAGGCCTCGCGTTGCTAAATCGGTCTAAAAATATTTAGAACGACTGAATTGGGAAATCTTTCCCCACCCGCCGTATTCGCCAGCCATTGCACCTTCGGATTACCATCTGTTCCGATAAATGCAGTCAGCCAATATTGGAGAGTGGCTCACTTCTTACGAGAGCACCGCAAACTGGCTCAGTGAATGGATCAATACAAAAGAACTCGAATTTTTCGTCAGAGGAATCCGTATGCTGCCTGAAAGATGGAGTAAAGTTGTAACTTCCAATGTCATATACCTCACATAATATCATGTCCTAAGAAAGAATGGAAGCTTATTCCCATACCCAATATATAATTTTATTTTTTTATAATAAAATAAAATACGAAATTGAATACTTATATTGGCTTTTGCCTTTTGAAAAGTTATAAAGGATTGAAGTCAGCACAAACAAGTGTCCCAGTTTATTTTTGGTTCGCTGTACTTTAAAGCGCACTTACAAAATTATAAGTAACTTTACTACAGCGCGCAATTGAGCCAAATTAATTTGTAGTTAAGGGTTCCCCCTGGTCTAGAGCGCAAAAAATGGGCATATTTTATGAATTTATTTTGACTCAACAAAGGAATCAATCGAAAATCTGTGAAATAGGTTTAATAATATAGCTTTCATGGTACAAATATAAAATTTTTCGTCTGAATTAATTTCAAAATGGCCGCTGTCCAGCAGTTCTCCTAAGGCGCCTTTTTTTCTAGTGGGTCCATTGCCGAAGACGTAAACTCCTTAATTTTTGTCCTGGATCAAAAAATAAAATTTTTTTAGTTTCTATATAACAAC
Organism: Anastrepha fraterculus; assembly: GCA_037575425.1. Taxonomy (NCBI): domain Eukaryota; kingdom Metazoa; phylum Arthropoda; class Insecta; order Diptera; family Tephritidae; genus Anastrepha; species Anastrepha fraterculus. Next base: position 7,912 of record JAYXIM010042393.1, on the reverse strand, counting down.
AGAAAGAGACGTACGTAGGATTTTTTCGATATTTTGTTTTTTCGCGAAAGGGTGCACGTTTGAACAAAAAGTTACAATTTTCACTATAAAGAACGACATAAAATTGTTGAATGTATTGTCAAAATTTCGTAAGAATCGGTAAAGATTTGTTCGAGTTATGTCTTCGGCCAGTTTAAAAAAAGTGATTTCGAGAAAAACGCGTTTAAAGTTGTAAATAGCGTTCGGGGCATACCTGCGAGGCACTGCCGTCGAATGAAAAATTTGGGCATTTAGACATTTTTGCTGGCATCCCTCATTTGGTATATTATTTCTAAGACCCTAAAGCACCTATTAAGACAAAAAAAAATTTTTCGATTTTTTCAAAATTCTAGACCAGCTTCCCCCTTAATACCGGAACGCACTCACATAAACAGAAATACATACAAACTATATTAGAAAGTAAGATTAATTGCCATGGTGTGTACGATCATCACCTCGATCATCATCGTCTCGTATCACTCACTGCGCTACGCATTCACTGCATCATTTTCCCTTTTACAAATGTTTATTGTACAAGTTGTAGTAATATGACACTTCATTAATTTATTATTTTGTACTTTTCCTCCAATTTTGGTAATTTCAACAACAACGATAAAAATCAAAATTATTAACAAAAAAACACTAAAATATACCCAACCAATTAATTACATAAACAGGAGGAGGTTAGTTTTACTCATAGAAAATATGTAAAAACGTTTTGTTTTTCCAATACGAATTGTGTTAATATTTACAATTTCATTTTATTCACAACAATCAGCGCCAAAACTTAACTGGTGCCACTAGCGATGCTGAGGTGGGCATGACCAACGGTACAGCTGGCGGCATTGCTGGACATGGCGGTGGCGGTGATCACCACGAAGAGGAGGAGCTATCGGAAATCGCCATACATCAAGGCATACACACCATTGAATTCGTTTTGGGCTCTGTTTCGCATACCGCATCGTATTTGCGCTTGTGGGCACTCTCCTTAGCACACGCACGTAAGTAGAGGCAGTGAGTGCCATTGGTAGTAGTTGTATATATTATTTTTATGTATTATAGATTTTCTAATGTGAAACATGAGCTGAAAAGTGCGGGCCTAACAAAGCAAACGCTTTTTTTTTATTGTTAAAAATTAGCTTTATTCATCAACGTAATTTCCATTAAGGCCAACGCAATCATTCGAGCGCCGCTCGATCATTCAATATCAACTTTGTAGAACGATTTATCTTTCGCCTCAAAATATGCCTCAATTTCAGCGATAACCTCTTAATTCGAGCGAAATTCTTACCGGCGAGTATTTTTTTTAGGTCTGTGAGAACAAAATCTGGCGATTACGGTGTCGGAAGTTTTGCCATTATTTTGATTGGCTTGGGACGTGGTACGTTGTCTTGATTAAACAAAGCAGTGAGCAAGCGCGGCATCCACTTTGAACAGAGGCATCCACTAGTCAAATGCTCATGCAATATAAAGCCAACAGATTCTTTTGATATCTTTACGACGTCAACTAACTCAAGTATCTTCACTCTTCTATAATTCAAATCGGTTTTGTGGATTTTTTTTTATGTATTGTGCATCATTGGTGTCTCTACGACCACGCTTGAAGTCAGCAAACCATCGTTTTTTTGTTGTTTCTGATGGAGCTTAGTCCCCATAACACTTTTCAAAAGACATTGCTTCGCTAAAACGGTATTTTTCCCCATCAAGAATCAGTGTAAAATTAAAACACGAAATTCTTTTTGATCCATTGGAAGTAACTAAAGAAGCGTCACTCTTAGCACAATAACTCACGAACTTTTGAATAGAATATCAGGAAATTTGAACGGCTGCTTTTTTAGGTTAATACTAACTGAAAAAGAGGTGAATGCAATAAAACTAGTGTCATCTATGAGTTAGGCCCGGGACTTCAGCCCATGTGTTATTTATTCACTTACATATTGTGCGGTGGTATCTCGGTAATCTGGACAGCACGAATCGCGAGGCCTTGCTGATTTTTAGAATGTCCGGATTTTAGATGATGAATGACTGTATGAAAATTAACAACATAGTATTAAGAACTTGATTTTATTGATCAAATTTAGCTTTCGTAAAATTTTATAAAAAAAATGTAACTAAAAGAAATTAGGTTAAGTGCACTACAAACATTTAATTTTTCCTAAATCTTTTAGTGAGATAAATATACAGCTTTAACTATTTATTTCATGAAGATTTTATGTGCAGTACATCTTATTGTTCTGGCTTTTCGAGGCTTTCAAGTATTACATTCGTTTCCACTCTGGAGTATAGGGAAATGAAGAGCGGATGAGTGTGCAAGGAAAGGCTCTGAGCTTGACCTTCAGCGAGTGGTAGAAGACATAAGCATTCCTGTAAACGAACTGCACGATTGACTTGAGCGTAATCGTAGAAACCAATAGAAAGAAGGTGGTCTCTGACTACTAACTGTAGGGTCTACAAAACGGTCTGGCCAAAACTGAATGTTAAAAGGGCAAAATGTCTGCTTGGACTCAACAGATCAACTACCAGCGTCCTCATAGTTGTTATAACGGGTCACTGCACTATTGGCATCCTAGGCAGTAGAATGGGTGTATCTCAGGAGCTATAGAGATGAAGAAAAAATCGGTACAACACCTCCTCTCTGAAAGTCCTGCACTTCAAACAAGCTGTGCCAAATATCTTGGCGATTATTTCTTTGAAAACCTGAGAAATTTGCAAAAAGGAGGATCTAGCAACCTTCTTAAAAAGATCTAAGTGGTTGAAGCAACGTTGTTAGGTGATGGGAGTCAAATGCAGGTATCACGATAGGCCTTAGGGCCACCGAGTGACTTGTCTTCGACAAGCAACCTGGCTGGCTAACCTAACCTAAGAATTTTTTTATTGCTAGTTTTTTGAGCACTGTTTTTTGCCACTTTATTATTCATATTTTGCTATGGTTACACGTTAATTGAAATTTCGCGCCTGTCATGACAACCAGTGTCGTAAGAACCCATGAATAAACAAGTAAAAGGAAGGGAAATTACTTGTTTGTGAAAAAGAAAAGTAGACGAAAATAATGGAAACAACCAAACACAAGAAATTATACGCACGCACACAGATTTTCTTTCCACGGCGTCTTCCGCATAAAAACGAAAAAAAATGCATTTGGAGGCATTATATTATTTGATGCTTCTGTTTTGTGAGACTTTGTTTGTTTAGTTTAAGTCTCACAAATAACAATATTACCAAGCCATTCACTGAATTTTCACAAGCAAGTAATATCTGCTCCTTTTTGTATTGGAAAGGGCGTTAACGTCAGACTTGTCAAAATCGCGAAAAATAAACTAACTGTTTCGAGAAGACCCCACCTATAGTACTCAATTCGCCTTGAGAACTAAAATTAAATAGTTTTTTTTGACAAATAATAAGACACAATTAGTGACTTAAATAGAAGCCTTGGCATCGCAAAATTGAAATCAATACTTCTCTGAAGTCGATTAAGCTCTTCAAGTTCTCTTGTTTTTACAATTTGGTGGTTTGAATATTGAAATTTCAATAAGAAAAACAGATCAGTTTGACATTGAAACCTTGAAAAATATGAAGAAAAAAAATACAAAACATTCAGCTGCTCCTGTAACTTCACTTTATATGAATCCGCCTTGAAAACTGCGTACGAAAAATTACTGTTAAAATGCCGTTATTTCGCAAGAGACTGTAAAATAAAACGAAAATACGCATTGATCAATTTAGTGTCCGAATTATAAAGGCCGTCGTAACCGAATGGGTTGGAGCGTGGCTACCACTCGGAGTGCGTAGGCTCGAATCTGAATCGCATGAAACAGTAAAATGATAGAACAGTTTTTTTTCCATAACAGTCGACCCTCGGCAGGCAATGGCAAACCTCCGAGTGTATTTCTGCCATGAAAAAGCTCCTCTTAAAAAACCATTTGCCGTTTAGAGTCGTTGTAGGTCTCTCCATTTGTGGAACAACATCTAGGCGCCCACCACTAATAGGAGGAGGAGCTCGGCCAAACACCTGACAGAAGTATAAGCGCCAATTATTTATTTTTATTTATTATAGAGGAAAAAATGTGAAAATTTCCGATTTGTAGCAATGCCCGGATTACAGAGATTGCACTGTATATTGGTTAATCCGAAAAATTGGGTAGAAAAGCTCGAGTAAAAGTTAGCTTTTTTTATGAACTTTGTGAAATCGAATACATATATACATAATTGACAATTACATATATACATAATTAACAATTTAATCTTTGAATCGTTACAGAATTGGCAGAAGTTTTGTGGAACATGGTATTGTCGATTGGATTGAAGCAAGAGGGTTGGACCGGTGGTATTATGTTGACAATAGTGTTTGCTTTCTGGGCCATACTCACTGTTGGCATTTTGGTTTTGATGGAGGGTTTGTCAGCATTCTTGCATACTCTACGTCTGCATTGGTGAGTTATTGGTGTTTGAACTAATAGGCTTTTCATCAAATATTAATCGTAACGTATTAATTTTTCGCTTTAGGGTTGAATTCCAAAGTAAATTCTACAAAGGCCTAGGTTATGCTTTTCAACCATTCGCTTTCGATCAGATTATCGAAAATGGTGGTGCCGCCGCAATTGAAGGTGCCGAGTAAACGAATGCAATTTGTTTGGTTGGGTCATTTGCAGTAGTTTGTAACGATGTTTGCGACACATACACCGCACGTGAAAAATGAAGAATTTATGCACACATACAGTTAAATTAAAGTAAATAATTAAATATACATATTGAGAATTTATTGAATTTAATGTTATTGTATGTAATTTAAAATTTAGTAAAATTACATGCACACATACGTACATATGTACGTACTCTATTCAAATACTATATACATACATACATACTGAATTTAAATTGAAAGTAAGACTTCTGGAATGCTTTGAATGTGAAGGTTAACGCTCGCCTCCGATATTTCAAATGAGATTAATCCATTTTCTGCATTAAATACTTAACGTTTCATATAATCTTAAGCATTACAAGAGTTTATTCCATAAAATATCAAGTTAACTCTTATCAACAAACTTTACTTCATTAAAATAGAATTGAAATAGTTGGCCATTTGCAAATAATCAATGTATTTTTTTTAACTACCTGTTTTTTATACTTTCATTAGCGCAGTTTCAAAATCTACTAAATGTTGTTAAACTTCATTTTCCTAACAATTCCTAAATAATGCATTATGTGAGCATCTAATTATGTTAAGGTAAATTCAAATAAACAAAAAATGTCTGGAAGTTCAGTATGTCGCAGTAGGAATCTCGTCTAATATTGCTGCTAGAAATCATATAATCCTTTATGTAAAATGTTAATGAGTCAATGTTTATGAGTAACTGAACTACTTGCTTGTTTGAATATCTTATGCTTAACTGAATATAATCAAATAAAATGTAGTGAAAGTTAAAAACAATAATAAATATATTGGAAAAAATAGCCCAAAGGCGAAAAGCAACCGATATTTTCATTTTTGAAGCGAATTCACACAAGGTGGTAGCACTAGAGCGACAACAATATTTCCATGTACATTTGGAATTTTGAATGTCGAAATTTCAATCTGAATGTTAACAAAAAAGCAAAGCAATAATATGGAAGAAGGCACAACTACGATCCGGTTATTATATCAGGTTAAATTCCTACATATGCAGAATCTACCCCAAAATACTCAAAGATGATAGAGTTACAAGGTTTGCTTGTTAGCTATGGTGAAAAAAAAAATTGTGAGGAGAACTTTAGCTGTGGCAAGTCACTTGGGAGAGGCGAATGAACTGAAAACAAAAAGTGTAAAGTGCGGTTAGTTGAATACAAACACACGTCAAAACAAGCGTAGTTAGCAAATTGTAAAAAGTTGTGTGTTTTTAATTTAATTTAGGGGTATGGAAAAAAGAAACAGCGTAATTCGCGCACCATTTTGCAGCTATATTTGCGTCACATTGCAATATTTGAAAAAAACGTATTCAAGAGATTTTAGTCAAATGGTGTGGAGCTCAACTGCAGCAGTTCAAGGCAAGAGAATTAGTAAAAAAAATGTAATGACGGCGATTTTTGTAACAATTTTGTGTCAGAACCGCTCCTCCCATAAAGCCTAAATGCAAATGCAGTTTTATCCCTTGATGTTTGTTGGCATTTGATAAGGTATGGCGATACTTACACTTTGTACTTTATTACGATTCGGGTGCTTGTTGTTTGTAAACAAAATGCTTTATTCAGTTGAAAAATGCTTTATTCATATGCGACTCGTTTTCGTGTTGAATGAATCTTCTCTTCGGCAGAACTGAATCCACTTTCCTAACAAAGCCGCGTCCGAAAAAACTTAAAGCTTTTGTTGCGTACGGCTTTTACGCTATTACAATTTAGAACCGCGCACTTCATTTAGATAAAAATGTTAATTTTATTTAAACAAAAACTCAAGTGAAATAACGAACAATGAAAGAACGCGATTTCGCACATTTGTATTCACCGTATTCGTAAGCAAATCGTTGCCATGGCATGAGCATTGGTTATGTTGTTTTTCGTATATCACTAAAAAAAGCTAAATTTTGTTAAATACATCCCAAGTGACGTCAGCCCATCAGCTGATTCTGTCAAATCCGCTCAGGGCCGAATAACGGTCTCTTATCAAGCACACCTCGAAAAATCTTTTTTCCAATCCATGCAACATACTCAACGTATGTGCGGCACGTAAGGGTACCGCGCACGGCACTTACGACCTATTCACGTGCCCCTTAAACTCGCTCACTGAATACCTCTCTCCTTTTGGATCCAGCCAGTTGCGACAACATCTACCATCGACCAAATATTCACAATACGCCAAATCTTGGAAAATACCCATGAAAGGAGAATCGACACACACCATCTTTTCGTCGACTTCAAAGCTGCATTCGACAGTACGGAAAGGAGTTACCTGTATGCCGCAATGTCTGAATTTGTTCAACACCAGCAGCGTCGTCAGAATTGGGAAGGACCTCTCCGAGCCGTTTGATACCAAACGAGGTTTCAGACAAGGTGACTCGCTGTCGTGTGACTTCTTTAACCTGATGTTGGAGAGCATCGTACGAGCCGCAGAACTTAATCGCTCAGGCACAATTTTTTATAAGAGCGTACAATTGCTGGCGTATGCCGATGATATTGACATCATCGGCCTTAACAACCGCGCTGTTAGTTCTGCCTTCTCCAAACTGGATAAAGAGGCAAAGCGAATGGGTCTGGTGGTGAACGAGGACAAAACGAAGTACCTCCTGTCTTCAAACAAACAGTCGGCGCACTCGCGTATCGGCACCCACGTCACTATTGACAGTTATAGTTTTGAGGTTGTAAAAGACTTCGTGTATTTAGGAACCAGCATTAACACCGATAACAATGTCAGCCTTGAAATCCAACGTAGAATCTCTCTTTCCAACAAATGCTACTTTGGACTAAGTAGGCAACTGAGTAATAAAGTCCTCTCTCGACGAACAAAACTAACACTCTACAAGACTCTCATCATGCCCGTCCTAAAGTATGGCGCAGAAGCTTGGACGATGACAACATCCGATGAAGCGACGCTTGGAGTGTTCGAGAGAAAGATTCTGCGTAAGATTTTTGGACCTTTGCACGTTGGCAACGGCGAATATCGCAGACGATGGAACGATGAGCTGTATGAGCTTTACGACGACATAGACATAGCGCAGCGAATAAAGATCCAGCGGCTACGTTGGCTGGGTCATGTCGTCCGAATGGATACAAACGCTCCGGCTTTGAAAGTATTCGATGCGGTACCAGTTGGTGGTAGCAGAGGAAGAGGGCGGCCTCCCCTGCGTTGGAAAGATCAGGTGGAGAAGGACTTGGCTTCACTTGGTGTGTCCAACTGGCGCCGGTTAGCACGAGAAAGAAACGACTG
>JAYXIM010042389.1:0-11000 GCA_037575425.1 Anastrepha fraterculus | reverse complement strand
AAGACCGCAGAATCGTAGCTGTCCCAAAAAGATATTAATCCATATCTGTAGCTTCAATCCCATAGTGGCCAGGTACCTAAAATCGATTTACTGTATTTTTGACTGTCTTGAGCACCCTATATATTCCCTGAAAGTTAAGTACGCATATACATGCTAATATATATATAAGTATATGTATACCTGTGTATGTATGTGTACACCTGAGCTAGCTTATAAAGGTACAAATCAAATACTAATTGGATTTCCAAGGTTTTAAGTTGTCAATATGCCGGCTCGCAAATATATAATAAATATTTAGGGACATTCGTGCTTTGTGCACCAGAGCATAGCTAACCGAATGAGTATACATATGTACCCATACATACACATACATATATTGACATACATACGCTGCCATTAGTGACAAAATGTGCTGCTCAAATGGACGAAAAATCACCTTTGTATCCATATGACAAAAAATTATCTAATGAACTGTGTGAGTGTGTGTGTGTGGGGGCATATGGAAATGTTGCTTGTCAATAATGTGCGCATAAAAATAGGTCAGTGCCCATTAATCACAAATGGGACCTTGTGTGGCAATACTCATTCAAGGCTAAATGGCACAAATACTAATTGGTTTAGCAAATACTAATTCATTTAACAGAGCTGGCTGCCCATATTTCTTTTATTTGCCAAATTCATGCACTAATTAATTCCCGCAAGCCAATCCGGAGAATTAGAATGTTAGGGCAAAAATACTGGAAAATATTCATTGTTTTTGCTAAGATTTGTTTTTATGTTACAGAGATGTGAGGGAGAGCAGATAAAAGCATTGATTTTTTAAACTAATTCGTTGCTGAAATAATTTCTAATTTAAAAAATTTGAGGAAACATCTTTTCATATTCGTTGATTACATGTCAGTATTTGGACACTGCCATCAATTATTTAAATATATAAAACTGAAATATAAACTGAAAAAGATGTTTAAAAATTTTAGTAGTTCTGAAATTACTTCAATACTAAACATTATTTTTGAAGTGAAGCATCTGGTTTTAAAAAAGTTAATGTTTTTTTTTTCATTTTTCAGCAAAGTTCCTTTTTAATTAGAAATAATTTCCATATAATTTAATATTTGCGTACTAATTTGAAATATTTGAAAAATAGTTTATATTTTGAAAAATAATTAATAATAATAATAGTACTAAAAACTATTTCTGAAGTGAAACATCTTAGGTTGTTGTTCAAAAATTTAATATTATTTGTTAATTTTCAAAAAAAGAAAATTCATTTCTAATTAGAAATACTTTAGAATTAATTTAATATTTTGATGGTAAAAATTATTTTTGAAGTAAAATATCTTAGACTTTTTTTTAATTTTAAATTTTTTTCTAATTTATCAGAAAAAAAAGTTTAAAAAAAAAATATTTAGGAAATAATTTAATATTTTTATACTAAAAATTTAAAAAAATTCCTTTCAAAAATTTTAGTAATTTTTTTTTTTAATTTTTGAGAAAAGGATATCCTTTTTAATTAGAAATATTCGAGAAATAAATTAATATTTTAATACTTAAAAATTATGTTTTTGAATCTTAGGCTCCTTTTAAAACATGTTAACTTTCCTTTTTAAATTTTTTGAGAAAAAAAGTTTTTTAAAAGAAATATTTGAGAAATAATTTAATATTTTTATACCAAAAATTTAAAAAATTTCCTTTTAAAAAAATTTTAATAATTTTTTTTTTAATTTTTGAGAAAAATGTATCCTTTGCAATTAGAAATATTTGAAAAATAATTTAATATTTCCATCCTAAAATTATTTTTGAAGTAAAATATCTTAGGCTCTTTTAAAAAATTTTTAATATTTTCTTTTAATTTTTTGAGAAAAAAGTTTTTAAAGAAATATTTGAGAAATAATTTAATATTCTTGTACTGAAAATTTAAAAAAATTTCCTTTTAAAAAATTTGAACAATTTTTTTTTTAAGTTTTGAGAAGGAAAAGAGGCGCCTCTTCAACACGCAAGAAAGGAGAACAGGAGAAGCGAGAGCGTGAGCTGCTAGAAGAGTACGGGGGCAGGAATGGTGCTCGAAAATTCTATCAACAAGTCAAGCGTCTCACACAAGGTTTCAAGACCAGAGCATCATCCTGCAGAGATAAATGGATACACAGTCCACACTGGGCATATGGAGGTAACACTTCTGCAACTTACTTGCTGGCGATGACGCACACAATTCCGCGCCAGTAGAAGATGACCCGATACCACCAATCGACGATAATTTGTACATTTCACCACCTAGTCATGACGAAGTCAGAGTTGCCGATGTGCTGTGATGTGATGATAGGCATGATAGCATCCGCTCATCTGCAAAATATGGCTAGCAGAAAGCATGCCCGACGATTGGAATCACAGTGTTCTTTGTCCTGTACTGAGGAAGGGTGACCCGACGATCTGCACCAACTACCGGGGCATCAGTCTTCTAACCATCGCTTACAAGGTCCTGTCTAGCGTCCTATGTAGAAGACTTAAGCCGTTTGCCAACACACTGATCGGGCCTTATCAGTGCGGCTTCAGACGTGGTAAGTCCACCATCGACCAGATTTTCACAATACGCCAAAACCTGGAAAAGACCCATGAAAAGCAAGTCGACACCCATCATCTCTTTGTCGACTATAAAGCTGAGTTCGGTGTACCAGCGAAGCTCATACGGCTTTGCAGAATGACGTTGAGCAACACAACCATCTCCGTCAAGGTAGGCAATAACCTCTCTGAGCCATTCAATACCGTTCGAGGTTTCAGATCAGGCGATCCACTGTCATGCAACCTCTTCAACTTCGTGATGGAAGGGGTACTCCGAAAAGCAGGTGTTCATCGTAATGACACTATTTTCTACAAATGTGTCCAGCTCCTTGCGTACGCCGATGATATTGACATTATCGGCCACTGTAAGCGAGATGTCACCGCTGCGTTCTCTGCTATCGAAAATGAATCATCACGAGTGGGTCTGGCGGTGAACGAGGGTAAAACGAAGTATATGCTGTCTACAACGCGGAACACACGGCGTGTAGGGGAGCACGTCATTGCGGACAACTATACCTTCGAAGTTGTGCCAGAATTTATTTACCTTGACACCGCCGTTAACAGCAACAACGATATCAGCCTGGAGATCAAACGGAGAATCACTCTTGCTAATAAGTATTACTATGGGCTAAGTAAGCAATTGAGTAGTCGAGCCCTCTCTGTCATGACCAAACTGACACTTTACAAGACGCTCATCATACCCGTGTTGATTTATGGCGCAGAGGCATGGGTGGTGTCACAAAGCGATGCAGCCGCTCTTGGGGTGTTCGAGAGAAAAGTTCTTCGTAAGATCTTCGGTCCTGTGCGCGTTGGCGAAGACTACCGTTCAAGAATGAGCCACGGGCTGTATAAGCTCTATGCCGACATTGACGTAGTTCAACGCATCGCCGTCCAACGCCTGGGTTGGCTAGGGCATCTCGTGCGTATGGATTAAGAAGTTCCAGAAAAGAAAGTGTTCGAGGGCGAAGTCCAAGGGAGCTGACGCAGAGGAAGACCATTGCTCCGGTGGAAAGACCAGGTGCAGGAAACCCTATGCTCGCTTGGTGTACAGAATTGGAAAAAGCGCGCGTGGAGCAGAGGCGCTTGGAGAGAACTAGGGAGGTCGGCCAAACTCGGTAACGGGTTGTTATGGCCACCTAAGTAAGTAAGTAAGTAAGTTTTGAGAAAAGGATATCCTTTTTAGTTAAAAAGTTTTCAAAAATAATTTAATATTTTCATGCTAAAAATTATTTCTGAAATTAAACATTTTAGGTTCTCTTTAAAAAATCTTTTTTTTTGTTTTTCAGAAAAAAAATATCTTGTATGAGCTTTACGGCAACAACGAATGTGCATCGAATGAAGACATTATTGGCTAGGTCATGTAGTCCGAATTTATACAAACGCTCCAGCTTTGAAAGTGTTTCAGCCGGTGGTGGTAAGCGAACACGGAAGAGCAGGGAGCCTTCCTCTGCTATAGAAAAATCAAGTGGGGGAAGATTTGGCATCACATAGAGTGTCCAACTAGTGTGGCAGTTAACATGAAGCTACTGATGCGATTCATGGAGGTAAAAACGATTTTTTTTTAATTATACAAATTTATTGATTAAAAGTTTAAAAATTTGATGCAAACTTTTCGAATTTATATAAATCTTTCAGAAATAAATTTTGACTTGAATTAAAATAAATAGTCAAAATAGTAGAAATAGGAAAGAGTCAAAACATGCCACTACGTGGGGCTTTTATACGTTTGCCACTTAGTATAATTGATTAATCTTTGTGACGCAGATGTATATTCGAAAATATGCTGGAAATTTAGATTTCATCATCACAGCGAAAGCATTAAATTTAATTAAAAAAAAAATATTTTCTTCAAAATATTATATTACATATAAATAAATAAAGAATTAAACTTCATTCTCAATGCCATTTGCATTCCATTCATTATTTCCGTTAACTGTAACTGTAGTTGAGCTGTGATTGCTGCCACCTAATTTGATTTCACTTGAATCACGTTGCAGGCCATCACTCATCTTAACTTATGCGAGTTGAAGCTAAATTATACTCACACACGCATAGAGAGAAGAAGAACACTATTACTATTCGACATGACTGTAACTATTGTCCTTTTTCGGCTGCTCTTCGCAGAATTTACCATCTCCATCCAATCTCGCTTTTTACTTTCATTTCTGCATTACTACTTTTTGGTTTGTTGTACTCTTTCCTATTTGTGGCAAATTGTCGATTTTCGTTTTAGCAACAAAGCCAAGTATGCGTTGTGTATGCGTTTGCGCGTCCTCTTCAGCGCGTGCAAATGTCAACACGGCACAAATCGACGTGCGCCATTTGTGTGAGGAATGCACATACGTACAAATACATACTCGCATATGCATACGTATGTAAATATATGTGTATGTGCATAGGTGTAGAAATACATATATCCAAATGCGTGAGTGTATGTGTGCATGCGTGAGTGGATCACGTAGCGGAATGTCGTGTCTAAGTGACAACGTTGCCCTCCTCCTCGTCATCTCCTCTTCTTTGTTTGTGTGTGGCAACGGCAGTTTCAGCGGCGTTCTGGCTTTTGTGTCAGCGTATTGCCAACCCCTCGCTTTTGCTTTTCGCACAAAAGTGCACAGACACACAGGCGCATATGATTCGGTGTATGTATTATGCAAATAAAAACTAAACTTTTTTAGGAGCCGATATGGTTGTGCACGTGTGTGTGTGTGTGTGTCGGCTAGTGACTTTGTGCGCCGCCTGTGATCCTTTGCGTCGCATAGTTGCTGGGCAAACACTTAAATTGCAATTTGCAAATAGTACAGCACAGCCGTAGCGCACATTTCCAGCGATACATTAGCAGACACTCACATTCTGCTCGCACACACTCACATATTCTCACCCATGCATTGCCGGTTTGCACAGATCTCTCACTTGCTGAAAGGTAGTCGTCGCATTCGTTATAATCCTTCACTGGCTTCTACGTTAGCGGCGTCATCTTTTGCCTTATACTACCCGCCTTTGCCTTCACCTTCCTTTCACCCCGACTAGGCTGTCTATTACAGACGCACACAGACTCACACACACAGACAAAATTACCACAACTATCCAAGTTGTTATTTCATGCCCAGTGCTTTGTGCTGGCTTGCTGCTGTGCTCTGCTCTGCTTTTGGCCTTTTGCTTTGCCCGTTGCGCGCTCTTTGTTGTGGTTTACCATGGCTTAGGCGGCTCGTCGACCCATAAAAGGGATATTTTTGATGAACATCTGTACGATTCTGTAATTTTTTTCTCATTTTTCTGTTACTCCATGCCAAGGCCATGCTTTGTGTCATGCTGTGTGTGTGGTGAAAGGAGTGGGCGATTGGGATGGTGCATGGCTAGTTGGGTGTGTTGCGTATACATCAGGTAATCAGTGAAGTAAGAAGAAGCAGACAGACCCGTACTTACAAATACTTCTATAAAAACAAATTAGCACATAGAAAAGCACGAAATTTGCAACATTGTAACACTGAAAGCCAAGTGAAGAGAGAAAAGTTAAATTGGGGCAAATAATTGATAGAGTGGAAGATATATAGGGTGATTTTTTTGAGCCGCGTGAGAACTATCGATATCGCTAACTATGGTTTGACAGCTGCAAATGGCACGGTTAACCAGATTGCTTGTCTAAGATAGGACACTCGGTGGCCCTAAGGCCCATTGTGATACCTCCATTTGATTTCCACCTCCTAACTAAGTTGCTTAAGCCACTTAGATTTTTAAAGTAAGTAACTACTCCCTCCAATGAGACATTTTGCAAATTCCCCAGGTTTTCAAGGAAATAAGAGCCATTTGGAACGGCTTCTTTGAAGTGCAGAGCATTTATAGAGGGGTGTTGCACCGACCCAATTTCTTCTTCATCTTCACAACTCCTGCAGAAGTCATTGTGAGTTACATCACCCTTTCTACTGGCAAGTGCAATGATCCGTTATATCACCTGTGAGGACGCTGGTAGTTGATCTGCTAAACCCAAGGAGACATTTTGTTCTTTTAAGATTCAGTTTTTGCCAGCGCACTTTGAAGACCCTGCAGTTAGTAGTCAGAGTCCACCTTCTATTGGTTTCCGCGTTTACGCTCAAGTCAATCGTAGTGAACAGTTCGTGCTTATGTCCTCTACCACTCGCTGAAGGCCAATCTCAGAGCCTTTCCTTACACATTAATCTGCTCCTTCACTTCCCTCCACTCTAGAGTGACCGGAGACGAATAAAGTGTAGTGTTTTTGGATAAGCGAGAGCGACCCCCTGCTGAAATGGCCCAGAAAGCAGGTAACTGGGTGCCACATCAACCAACTGAAGGAAAGGGATATCAAGAGACGTTTGGTGATGCGTGAGATGCTTCTTGAACGGCAGAAAAGAGAAGGTTTTCTGCATCGTATCGCCACTGGCGATGAAATATGGATTTACTATGATAACCTTAAGCGTCGAAAATGTTGGAGCCTGCCAAGTGAACAAGGCTTCAAAGGTTATGTTATGCATCTGGTGGGATCAGAAGGGTGTGATCTATTATGAGCCCTTTAAGCCATCTGAAATCATCACTGGCGATCGATATCGACTGCAGCTAATGCGTTTGAATCGAGCTCTCAAAGTAAATCGGCCGGAATGGCACGGTAAACATGACAAACTGATTTTGATGCATTTCAACGCCAGGCTA
The DNA here is from genome assembly GCA_037575425.1 of Anastrepha fraterculus. Taxonomy (NCBI): domain Eukaryota; kingdom Metazoa; phylum Arthropoda; class Insecta; order Diptera; family Tephritidae; genus Anastrepha; species Anastrepha fraterculus. The sequence goes on along the minus strand of JAYXIM010042389.1, from coordinate 3,785 downwards.
CACGTGGCGAAATCCACCCGCCGTATTCCCCAGACATTGAACATTCGGATTACCATCTGTTTCGATCAATGCAGTCAGCCCTTATTGGAGAGCGGTTCACTTCTTACGATAGCATCGCAAACTGGTTTACTGAATGGGTCAAGTCAAAAGAACTCGAATTTTTCGTCAGAGGAATTCTCATGCTGCCTGAAAGACGAAGTAAAGTTGTAGCTTCCAATGGTACATACTTCACGTAATATCCTGTATTATTTAATTGTTTAAATAAGTGGTAGCTTTGGCTAAGAAAGGACAGAAACTTATTGCCGGGCCCAACACTTTGAAACAAAATGTATTGAAGAAGACGCCCAGATCTCGTTTCTTAATATTTTTCAAGACGTTTGGCCTTTGTTCTTCGACTACGTGGGAAATTTTACGTAAGGATAAAATACAGCAAGAATTGAAGCCAAACACCAAACGCGTCGCATTTTGGTTTTTGTGCTCATTTAGATTTATTATTCAGATTTATTGGTAGAAGTAGTAGAAGATGGACTGATCGAATGGATCATGTAACTCGTAGCCGCGGCGAAATGCGGCGGATATCATAAAATAAAAAAAATGCATTCCAAAAAGATTGCAGTTTTGCATTATCATTTTAAGTTCGCAAGCTCTTAAAAAAATCCTTTACTTTCAATATTTTAATTTCTTCCTCGAATTGCGGTGATCTTTAAGCAACGATAGAGACTAGTTCTAGAAAGTGATGAACGCTCGTAATAATAAAAATGTAGCAAGAGAGAGAGAGTGAACTGGAGGAAGATTGTTGATGAAGCTATGATCTACCACAGACAGTGAAGCTTAGAAGAGAGGGAATTGGTCACGTATCTCGTAGCCGTGTTGGACGTGTGCTCCATATCATATTGTATCAAAAAGTAAATGCCATGAAATTATCTACCAGACTATAATAAAAAAATTTATTCCAAGAATGTGTCTATTTTGCAATATCATTTTAAGTTCGCGAGCTCTTAAAAAGACACCCCCTACAAGTATATAAACTAAAATTGTGCAGAAATGTTTGCCTTTTCCTGTTTTCTCGACCGCCCTTAATTATATGTTTTTATGTAAACTCTATTTTTTGTAAACTTATCTCAAAGTTACAGAAGCACATAGAAATCTCTTTTATAGGTTATTTGTATTAAAAATAACAAAAATAATAAAAAATTAGCCTGAGTTAAGAGGTGGATACCTCATTAGCTGGCAAACTCGTGTTTGAATACAGACAAATGTAGGTAGGTATGTACAAACCAGATATATACCTATGAAATGAGACTTTTTTAAATTTCAAACGTTTATCAACAAAAAATGGTTACAAATTTAATCTTCAAAATAATAGCCACCGCTAGCGACACATTTTTTCCATCTTTCAGGCAATTTATGGATGCCGCGTCAAAAAAATTGACCGTCTTTGGCCGCAAACCAATCATCGAGCCATTTTTTGGCTTCTTCGTGAGAATTGAAGAGCTGCTCGGAAAGTGCGTGGCCCATCGATGCAAATAAATGATAGTCGGAAGGCGCCAAGTCTGCTGAGTAAGCCGCATGCACCAGCGGTTCCCAATCGTACGTCTCCACCAATTCCCGGGTCGCTCTTGTTCGATGTGGCTGTGCATTGTTATCAAGTCAGTTCATGCGGCACCCATCTTCCGACCTTTCAAATCATATCCATGTCTTTCAAACGTTTGGAAATGGTTTTTTGGGTCACTCCCAACTGCTCTGCCATCATTTCTTGCGTTTGACCATCATCTTCATCCAACAATGCTTGCAATTCGGCGTCCTCAAACTTTTTCGGTGGCCGGCCACGGTCCTCGTTCTCCACGCTAAAATTACCACTTCGGAATTATTCAAACCACCTGAAGCACTGTGCTCTACTTAGAGCATGTCCCCATAAGCTTCTATAAGCATTTGATGAGCTTGAGAAGCGTTTTTCTTCAATTGATAACAGAAAATCAACGATGTCCGCAAATCGTAGTTTGAAAGCACAAAATTCGACATTAAGAGCGACAAAAATGCATTGTTGTTTGAAACGTAACAAACAATGAACTGAATATTGTTGACAGATGGCAGACGAGAAAAACCAGCACTAATAGTTGTAAGTCTCATTTCATTGGTATATACCTGGTAGGTAGGGTGGTTGCCGTAATAACACACTTAGACCTGTAGATTTTATAAACGAGCAAAGCTTCGTTAGCTTCACATACGCTATACCCGCTACATTTGTGAAGAATGCATTGCCAAGAGTGCGAAATTTCCTTCTAGCTAAGCCTTCACACTCACATAGGAGGTGTCTGATTGTTTCTTCCTCTTGCGTGCTAAGGTAGCTTCTACAAAATAGTCGCAACTGGCTGTTAGGTTAGGTTGGGTTTGGCAGTCGCCTCGCACATAGAGACAACGATGCCACTTAGACCACGAAATGGGTACGTTGTGAGCCGCGGAGTCTGGGCTAAATTTGCCTTTCCATATTGAATCATCCTGAGCTTTTAACAAAGCATAAAAGTTTGTGGATACCTAAAGTGTATAGATTATCTATATTCGGTAAGAAATAGGATCTTAAATATCGGTTCCTGCTTCTGGCTAAAGCTGGGTATGTGCAAAATTGAATTGTTTCCAACTCCTCTTCATTTCTGCAGCTACGACAGAAATCATGCGTGTAAACGTCTAATCTCCTTGCATGATTTCCTATGAGACAATGTCCTGTGAGGGCCCCTACTAAGGTCCTAATTTGAAGTCTATTCAATTTTATAATACTCTTGGACAGACGTAGATTTAGCCTGGGCCATGTTTGCCTAACAATTTCACAGGTGTTAACGTTAATCCATCTTTGATTTGCAGAACTGATTAGTGCATCCTTAATAAGAAGCTTAGAAGTTGCGAGAGGTATCTCCATAAAATTACTTATGTTTGGCATACAGGTACCTTCTCTTGCAAGTGGGCAGCTCTACAGTTCCCTGGTACATCTCTGTGGCCTGAAACCCAGCATAAGATTATACGATATTATTTGGCCATCTCATTAAGATATTGGAGACAACGTAAGACACTCCTTGATGTTGTTTGGAGTGCATCCAGGGCTCGTAGCGCAGCTTGGCTGTCTGATAGAATGCAGATATCTGTTGATGATATTCTGCTTATCTTTAACCATTTTAAGGCTTCATAAATTTTTATGTCCGCTTGAAAAACACTACAGTGATACGGTAGTTTAAAGGATTCACTGAAAGAAAGCTCTTCGCAAAATAACCCTGATCCTACACCGTTGTCCATTTTAGATCCGTCCGTGTAAATCTTAACGGGTATGTTGGGTGTTGGACCTTCTTCAAGCCATTCCAGTCTAGAAGGGATTTTAATTACGAAATTCCTTGCGAAGCAGAGAATGGAAGGGTGATAATCACAGTCACTTGGTATATCCGTATAGGAGTCTAAGATGGTTGAATGTCCATGTGTGACAGTTTTCCATTGTGAGCTCGCTTTGAGCCTTAAGGCGGAACAGGTCGCCGATTTTTTGCTCTTAAGGTGTTAAGAAATGATTTTTATGGCCTTACCTGCGACAAAAGTAAGCACTTTACCGCTATTCTATTTTAATAAGAATAACGAAAGAATGTATTTTAACTTAAATCGCAAACTAGAGTCTTTTATAATGCAAATATTTTTGTATGACCTTAGGTGGAAATCAGCATTTTCGCTGCTCGTCACTGTCATATATGGGTGTACATATTTTTTCTATTCCTATTTTCTAGTCTGCTCTTTGAAGCACTTCCATTTGG
>JAYXIM010042387.1:0-12554 GCA_037575425.1 Anastrepha fraterculus | reverse complement strand
AATTACGAACTGACGGCCGCCGTAGCCGAATGGGTTGGTGCGTGACTACCATTCGGAATTCACAGAGAGAACGTAGGTTCGAATCTCGGTGAAACATCAAATTAAGAAAAACATTTTTCTAATAGCGGTCGCCCCTCGGCAGGCAATGGCTAACCTCCGAGTGTATTTCTGCGACGAAAAAGCTCCTCATAAAAACATCTGGAGTCGGCTTGAAACTGTAGGTCCCTCCATTTGTGGAACAACAATTCGATTATTTTTGTAATTTTATCAACATTTCCGACATATTAAACAGAATTTCACGTAATTAGCTGTTACAGTATCGGCATTATAAACTTCGCCTTCTTGATTGGCGCGGTAGCCTCTTACGCGATTTTGGCCTGCAATTCTCATCCAAGGCTTTAATGTCGTGTTCATTAGGGAAGGATTTTTATGTGGCGGGTACCAAACCTAGCGCAACCAGATATCCTGTGATGCCGTGCCTTCTAACATTAGCTCACTCTCACTCGGAAGCTACCCACAGGATACTTGAGCGTAGCCCGAAAGTAGTGAGCAGCTTGGACCGCATGCAGAAGAATCGTCCTGGGTAACCCAAAGTGAATGGCAATAAGGAACTTTCACCATTTGCGTGGACTTCTACACACGGAACCATCCCCCATACACACCATTCACAATTTCAGCGGCCTGGCTTGCCTTTACGCCTTTATCAAATAAAAGCGGTAAAATTTACCAACTTTTTTCTTTGTTGACTTCCATTATTAGCGCTCTGTACCCGAAAACTGAATCTAGCAAACAAATAAGCAAAATACTTTTTTATTGTGAAATCTTTACTTTACGAGATATCGATCACTTCAGCCATTTACCGAGAAAATAATGGGATTCTTTTCCCCAAGCTAATATTAATATTTTCCACTTTACTTGTACTTTCAAAACCCAATGGCGCACTTCATACGCGTGAGCTGAAATTTGCTAAAATAAAGGGTGTTTTTTTTTAGAGGTTAGGTTTTCAAGATGAAATAAAACGTATATAATTTAATGTTATGGCCAAGAATTTAGCTTTATTATAAAGATAAGGGTTTGCCATTATGTTGTAAAAATGATTTCGGGCAAGTGGCCGGCGCGGCTGGCTCGAATAAATTCCAGCCGAGAGGCCCAATTTTCGACCACTTTTTGCAGCAATTGGGGCCGTATGTCAGCAATAACGCGGAGAATATTCTCTTCCAAGACGTCAATCGTCTCGGGTTTATCTGCGTAGACAAGCGACTTCACATAGCCCCACAAGAAATAGTCCAGCGGTGTTTTATCGCACGATCTTGGAGGCCACGCCACAGGTCCACGACGCGAGATAATGCGCTCACCAAAAGTTTCCTTCAATAAATCGATTGTTGCGTTGGCTGTATGGCATGTAGCGCCGTCTTGTTGGAACCAAAGGTCGTCCACATCAACATCGTCCAATTCAGGCACGAAAAAGTCATTAATCATGGCTCTATAGCGCTCTCCATTGACTGTAACATTATGGCCGGCTTCATTTTTAAAGAAATATGGACCAATGATTCCCTCTGCCCATAGAGCACACCAAACAGTGACTTTTTGAGGATCTAACGGCGTCTCAGCAATGGCTTGTGGATTATGTTCACTCCAAATGCGACAATTTTGCTTATTGACATACCCATTCAACCAAAAGTGAGCTTCATCGCTGAACAAAATTTTCTTGTGAAAATCGGGATCGGTGGCCATCTCGTTTTGGGCCCATTCACCGAACGTGCGACGTGCTTGTTCAGGTGTAAGTCTATTCATTATGAAATGGCAAACCAAACTGAGCATAAATCAAGTGACAGCTGTCAAAAAGACCATCTACGAAAAAAGTAGTGCCAACTTGAAAACCTAACCTCTAAAAAAAACACCCTTTACTACAAAAATAAATATTCCATTCCACGTAAATTAAGCCATGTGCACTTAATGTGACATATTCGAAATTCCGAAAACGGAAGCACCCGCACGCAAATTCCATAGAACTGTAGTCAATCCACTTGGCATGGAATTTTAGCCAAACCACAAGCTGCTGCTGAAGTGGCTTGCTTGTATTTCAGATATATTACCCGGAATGCGTTCATTCAAATGAAATGTCAAAGTATCAGTGGATGTGACACATATTAATTTCAATTCAAATACACAGGCACTCAATACTGCCACCGGCTACGTGCATGTGCACCGGTATTTTGTACTTAGGCTAAGTCGCACATACGCCAGAAGCATTTCCACTCACATGCGAGAGAGACGATCAAAACAAAGGATGCGCTCCTTGAAATGTTAAATTGAAATGGTAAAATCTCATAAACAATAATTTCAAGTGACAGCAAATGAAGGATAAGCAACCCTAATCAGTGCTTGTGCTGTGTAATGTTGTTGACAATTGTCAACGTTTGCATATGGCAAATACAAGAGCACTCATGCAGTTGGTAAGCAGCACGGAAATTGACAAAGCACTCATACGACTCGTACAACAGCCTGGCAATTTAGTACAAATAGAATTTTTTCTCTTTATTAATTCGTCGATTTGTTTTTGGCTTTGTGAAAATTAAATAAAAGTGAGAGCGAAAATTCTTTTGGGATTGAAAATCTTAATAACAGCAAATTCAAATAGAGGCGAAAAAAATGGAACAAACGAGCACCTCAAGTGGCAAGCGCACTGAGTATTTACAGTTGTGTCGCTCAAGTGAGGTTAGCTTTTAATCACATGACATTTCTGCGATGTATAAGCAGTTCGGAAAGTTGTAGGCAGGCGTGTGTGTGCCGCACGTGGATGCACTTGAGTTTCTGCTCTTCAAAAGGAAAATTTCCAAACAATTTTTCCAATAAAAATAATACTCGTAAATATGTGAAACTGCAGAATATAAATAAATAAAAAAAAGTTTGTAAACTCAGGATAAGAAAATGGCAAAAAATATGCATATGAGTAGGTGCCTGTATTGCGCTGCTTGTGTCTATGGTTGTCACTTAACCCTAGAACACACACCCGGGTACAAATGTATCCACTTTAACTTTGAAGTGTTGTAACTTTTAAATCGCTATACCTCTATACTAGGATCTAGGAAGATTATTTAGTTTTGAGTTCAAATTCAAAATTTGAACCAGATCGGACTATTGGTTCAGGAGCTACAGCCTTCCAAACACATTATATACGTAAACACACACCCGGGATACGTTTGTACCCCAATAGTAAAAATCCTCATAATAATCAAAAAAAAAACATTTTTTATATTATTTTTTTATTTGAAAAATTAAAAATATTCATTTCACACATTATATTATTGACTTTTATTATAAAAATTATAAAAATGCATCTTATATCTAAGGAAAATCATGGCAAATAGAGCAATTTGTTGATGTGACCGAATGTTCAAGACACATTGGCTTCTTACATTTGGCGCACAGCTTTCTGGTTTTTCTACGGCGTTTTTTCGTCTTGTGCGTAACATAAATAGCAAGATCCGGACACAGGTTTTGGAGTGCGCGCTGCGGCAGATGTTGATGCTGCTGTTGACACCATTGATTCCAACGGTCGGTTGAAATATGCTTCAATAGAATTTTAGTCGAAAAATTTCGCGTCACTTGACGATTTATGGCTCTGGCTTCAATAATGGGCATACACAATGCTTCAGCCAAGCTGCGCAGGATCTGCTTACGCTTGTTGTTTGTTCTCCAAGGCAACATAGGGTTATTCAAATCGTAGACAATGTAGGCTGCAAGAGCTGTAATGTCCAACATGTTGAAGAACATCGCTAGTGACCATCGTTTTGTTTGTCTTTGTGTTGGATATTCCGCAAACATTTGGTCCATTCGATCAACACCACCTTTGGTACGATTATAATATTCAATTATTTCAGGTTTCCCACTGTCAGCTATTTCAGCATCATTATGCATGGTCGAAAGCAAAATTACTGCTTTATTTTTTTTGGGAACATAAGAGCACATTGTCATATTATTTTTGAAGCCAAATGTCGTTGAACCAATTATCCTGTTTTTGTTCTGCTTCATTTCTTGAGATTTGTTTTTGCGCAAAGTTCCAACGATCGTGAGTTTCCAGGTGAGAAGCAGTTCTGCAACTGGCAAGGTCGTAAAAAAATTGTCCATTGTAATGTTTCGGCCACTTCCTTCACCACTCGTTCGCCTTGGTTCGTTTCCCTACCAGTTTCTGCTTGGCCAGTATATATTTGTCCATGCAGTGGATATGCGTTTGTGGCATCGCAAATCCACCAAACCTTGACACCATATTTAGCAGGTTTTGACGGTATGTACTGCGTAAACCGTGTGCGTCCACGGTAAGGAAATAATTGTTCATCAATCGTCAAGCATGAGCTGGGCTTGTAATGTGCAGCAAGATTATTGTTCATCATCGTCCACAACTCACTGATCGGTGCTGCTTTATCAGTTAGTAAGCGTGTTGCACGAGTGTTTTTATCGTCAAATCTTAGGAACCGCAATATCGAACAGAAACGGTTGACTCCCATTGTGCCGCGATATAAAGGATAGTTTTTGACGCTCCATAAATCTCGAACATGTTCTCCATTGCTATGGTTCGCACCAGTCATAATAAGTATGCCAAAAAATGCATACAGCTCTGTTATTGACACAGGCGTCCATGACTTAGGAGTTGTGTTTGGATGCGCATTGTTGTAAGCATTATAAGTTTCTTCTGCTAACTTATTTGTGTGGCGCATAATTATATCAGCCATTTCAACGTTCATGAAACATTTGAATGTTTGCTCTATTGACAACATTTGAGTGCATCTAGCTGGTCCAGAACGTTCTCTTATAATATTTTGTCTGAGTACCTGACGACTTACATTTGGTTCTTTCATCCACTCAGTACCATCACGTGCAACAAATTTTTCGCCACTAGCAGGTAATTCATTATTTTCTTCTACTTCTTCTTCTTCATCGTCTTCTTCATCATCCTCATAGTCCGCATAATCAGGTAATACTTCTGCGGCACTTTGCGAAACTTCAGCATCGTCATCAGCAAATTCAATGTCATTGAATTGAATTTCTTCTTCATCTTCTGAGTCAAAGTCATAGGGAGCGTCATCGTCACAAATTTCATCAAATAAAGATTGTATATATGATTCTCGCTGTTCCTCAGTTAGCCTGCATAATAAAAAAAATTAGTATATGTTTACATTGTTGCTTATTTTACATTTTTTACCTTCTATATGCTGCACTTGATAATTCGTTTCTTCTTGAAGTCATTTCGTATCCAGTTATTTATAGTTTCAGTTATATTTATTTTCACTTATATTTTCACTTCTTACACTTTTGAGCACCAAAACAATAATGAAAATATCAACAGGCAGCATTTATAACAACACCTCGTGTGAAAACAACCCTTGCAGCTGCATATAAAATACAAAAACCAGTTATACCAGTGTATTTGCTACCTACGTACCCATACCTTGCGCGACCTTTTTGCACATATCTTTTGAACCAGGTAGAATATTTCAATGAAATAAAAACCAAAATGTGTATTCGTTGTTACTCTACAAATATATTATTATAAATTATATTATTTTGTTTTGCATTTATCAGGACAACAACAAACACAAAAATCCACTGTTGCATGTCCTGACTTTATTTGCCCATATCGCTGGAACCAGTAGGAATATTCGAATGAAACAAAAGACAAAATACTTGTTATACATTAAAATATACATTTCAAAAAAAATCATAGAAATCGGTTGAATAGGCATTAAAAAACCGCAAAATAAGGTCCCGGGTACAAACGTATCCCGGGTGTGTGTTTACGTGGTATTTTCTGGGTGTGTGTTCTAGGGTTAACATATATTCAACTATACTCACACAAATTTTTACTAAAAAATATTACAAATTACAATTGTTATTAATATTAATGCAATGACGTCATAAAAACCTGATGCACCCTGGTGGCCACGATACAGCGGTGAAAAATCATCTGAAAGCAAAAAACCAAAAAAGTCTTAATCTATGTATACATCAAATGCGTCGTTATCTTGCTCATGCGTCGTTATCTTGTATTGTTATGTTATGTTATGTTATGTTATGTTATGTTATGTTATGTTATGTTATGTTATGTTATGTTATGTTATGTTATGTTATGTTATGTTATGTTATGTTATGTTATGTTATGTTATGTTATGTTATGTTATGTTATGTTATGTTATGTTATGTTATGTTATGTTATGTTATGTTATGTTATGTTATGTTATGTTATGTTATGTTATGTTATGTTATGTTATGTTATGTTATGTTATGTTATGTTATGTTATGTTATGTTATGTTATGTTATGTTATGTTATGTTATGTTATGTTATGTTATGTTATGTTATGTTATGTTATGTTATGTTATGTTATGTTATGTTATGTTATGTTATGTTATGTTATGTTATGTTATGTTATGTTATGTTATGTTATGTTATGTTATGTTATGTTATGTTATGTTTTGTTATGTTATGTTTTTTTTTTTGTTTAGGGAGGTTAAAATCAAAATGTCAGAAACATCATCACAGGTGCCGTCGCACCAGTGGTATGTGGGGCATGCTCCCACTAACACTATAACAACCCTCCTTATCGGCTGAGTTCCACCCTGGGACCGTGGTAACATTACGTCAAGGTGGAGCCGCGTGTATGTCTATTGACACAACAGGTACCTGCGTCCAGGTTCCTCTTTCATGGGCGTATGGAGGTTATACGCTATCGATAATATCCATTGCTTTCACATCACAAGTGGTGCTGCAGCAAATGGAACATCGGAAAAGGTGTCGTAAGTATTACCGACATGTCGTAGTCTGATACCGTCTTGAGCACTAAGCTCAGGCGTCTGTGATTTGTCGTCAGTTCGTAGGCAGTCTACCTCCGGTCAAAAGCTGCTGGTGAATTCTTCGCTGCATGTTGCGTTGCCACTCTGCGCGTTGAAGATATAGCCCTATCATTGTTGCAAAATTTGTCACTGCATTCCACCAAGCATTTGATGCGAGCATCTTGGTGATCAGATTTTCCGGGCACAGCTGTCCACCCAGAAATGCTTCAAGCGTTAGGCGCTCCTCTCTGAAACGATCGCAGTAGAAGAATACGTGTTCCGCATTTTCTATCGCGTTGTTGCAGTTTGGGCAGAATGGGGTGTCCTCCAGATTAAACCGATGGAGGTACTCCAAAAAACAACCGTGGCCACTCAGTATTTGAGTGAGAAAATAGTCAACGTCTCCGTGTTTCCTGGTCACCCATTGGCTAATATTTGAGATAAGCCTATGAGTCCAACGTCCGTTAGTTGACGAATCCCATCTGATTTGCCATTCTTCTATCGAATGAAGTCTCTCTTCAGCTTTTTCTTCTAATGACGGCTTAGCCCGTCGCCTGCCATAGAGACGGCTCAATTCCTTTGCCTGAATGTCAGCTGGTAGTTTGCTCGCGATTACGCCTATCGCGTCTCTCGAGACCGTTCTGTAGCCACAAGCTACCCTTATTGCACTTCGGCGAAGTACCTGTGCTGCATAATGTATGCTGGACGATTTAGCTCCTGCCCATATCGGGGCAGCGTAAAAGAGTACGGAGTCTACCACTGTCGATAAGACACGCCTTCTGCTGCCTTGCGGGCCACCAATATTAGGCAACATTCGTGTTAGCGCTCCATTGATGGCATCAGCTCTTGCGCTTACTGCAGATAGGTGCTGCTTGTAGCTAAGCCGCCTGTCTATTATCACGCCAAGATACTTTATCGACGCCTTAGAGGATATTTCATGGGTGCCGATACGTACTTTTATTTCCTCCTTTTTTCTCCGCCCACTGATGAGTACCGCCTCGGTTTTTTGGGCTGCCAATTCCAATCCGGATTTTGCCAACCATAGCCTTACCCTTGCTGCTGCGTCATTGCTTTTTGCTTCCAGGTGGTCTATATTTCTATCCGTAACTACAAGCGCAATATCATCTGCATAGCCTACGATAGTAGCACCGTCTGGTAGTTTTAGTTTGAGGACCCCGTCGTACATGACATTCCATAGTGTTGGACCAAGGACAGATCCTTGGGGGACCCCGCCAGTGATTTGATATGTTTTTTGGTCACCGTCTGTATCGTATTGCAGAATTCTGTTGGTGAAGTAGCTACGGATTATGCACAGTAGATAACCCGGTACTCTTAGTTCTTTGAGAGACATTAAAATATTGCTCCACTTTGCAGAGTTGAACGCGTTTTTGATGTCCAATGTGATGATAGCGCAGTACTTCATATGCAAGTGCCCACCGCTGATTGCTTCGTGCGCAATGTCTGTCACCGTCCTGATTGCATCTACCGTTGACCTCGCCCTTCGAAAACCATACTGATTGTCCGATAGACCAGATGGGCATTCGAGATAGGCTTGTAGTCGGTCGCATATGATACGTTCGAATACTTTTCCTACCGTATCGAGCATGCACAGCGGTCTGTACGCTGATGGTTCATCAGGTTGCTTTCCTGGTTTGAGGAGCAGCACAAGTCGTTGAATCTTCTATCTATTTGGGAAAGTTCCCTCTCTAAGACAACTTTCGTACAAGCTCGCAAAAAGGTGTGGTTTCATCTGGTCCTGGGGCCTTTCTGTCTTTAATGCGGTTCAGTGTACCTAGCACTTCATCAGTTGTTACTGAAGGTATATTCGGCTCTAACTCGTAGTTGTCCGCTGAGTTATCACTGTCTTTCTGCGGCGGAAAGAGCGTTACAACCACTTGTTGTAATAGCCGTGGGTACGTTGGTTGAGATGATTGCGGTCCCTTCACTTTCCGCATGACAGTTTTATACGCTAAGCCCCATGGATCTACATTTGCCGCGTCTACCATTTCTCTAAAACTTCTGATTTTGCTTTGCTGGATTGCTAACTTCAGATCGCGTTTACGAGCCTTATAGGATGCATAAAGATCTTCATACGATGATCGGCGCCGTGCTCTTTGTGCCTTTCTTCTTGCCATTAGGCATTTCCTCCGGATTGATGCAATTTCATCGGTCCACCAGTAGACTGCTTGTTTGTGCCTACCGACTCCGCACCTGGGCATGGTTGCATCACAGGAAGCTTCCATTTGAGAGGCAATTTGTTTCTGCATTAACTCCGTCAATATGAACACTTTCCCAAGCATTTTTAAAAGTTTCAGTGTTGAAAGCTGATTTTTTCCATTTGCGGACACTCGTTTTGTATCTACGTACTATGCTGTACGTTTGTATCATAATAGCCAGATGGTCGCTATGCGAATGGATGGCCTTATCTACCGTCCAGATGGTTGTATTCGCAGTTAGCCGGTCCGCAAAGGCAAGATCAATGATGGAGTTTCCCTTTTTGCAGTCGTACGTATATACGCCAGGAGTGTTCAGAAGAACAAGGTCGAGCGCTGCGACGGTGTTCTCAACCAGCCGACCCCTCTGATTGGTATGTGTACTGCCCCAAGTTCTTGACCAAGCGTTGAAGTCTCCTGCAAGCAGGATCGGCCTCTTTCCCCTTAATTCAAGTTCCAGCTCTAGCATCATTTGCTCGAACTCCTGTATAGACCATCGTGGTGGTGCATAGCAACTGACATAGAACACATCGTCCATTTTTATCCATGTAAATCCGTTGCGGACTGTCGACATTTTACACTGGGGAGTTTTATTGCCCACCAGCCAAACCGCCGCTCCCATGTTACTATCAGCAAGCCAATTGTGAGTGTCAATGTTTTCAAATGGTTCAGAAAGTAGAACTATGTCAATGCTTTGTTCTGCTACAGTCTGCCATAGCAGGTCCTGAGCTGCTTGGCAATGGTTTGCGTTAAGCTGAAGAACTTTCATGTTTTTCTAAGACGCACCGCCTCTTGGTAGCGCGGGCACTTTGCGCTGCCAGCTGCATGTGCTCCGGTACACAGCGCACATTTTTCATCGTTTTTGCAGCTTGCTGCTTGGTAGCCTTCTTTTCCACATCGTCTGCACAATTTGGTGCGATCGGGTTCTTTACACGCGGTTGCTACGTGATCGTATGCCCAGCATCTGTAGCACCGTCTCGGTGATGTAACTTCTGTTACTCGACATCTTACCCATCCTACTTTGAGATGTCCTAGCTCCAGCACCTTTTTGGCATCATCTGCACGCAACGATAAATACATTGACTGTGTACCTCCTGGAATGGTGCGTGTGCTTCGTATCGCCGACAGCTTTAGATTTTTCACCCGCGCCTGCTGAGTAATCGCTTCAAGTAGCTCCTCCTCCGTGTTCAGGTCAGTGATAAGACCTTTACATTGGATTGTGACTGTATGCGTCTTCAGGTTCACCGACGCTACACCGTCCAGCGCTTTTTCAATAGCCATTTGGTAACTACTGGCCTCAACATCCTTGCTCCTTTTAAATTCTATAAGAAGGCCACCTTTTTTGTAGGTCGCATCGTCTTAACTTTTTCGCTAAGGTCCTTCAGTTCTTCGCTGTGCTTTACTGCTCGCAGCATATCCGCATATGATGTACCGCCCGCCTTTTTCTCGATAATAATGGCGTCCGACATTGGCCTGATGGTGCCTTTTCTGTTTTTCAGCGATTTCTTTTTCTTCTCTACCTTTTTCCACTCTTCCCTCTGCATGGGTTGATTTACAGTTTGTGGCCGGGAAGAATCAGAGTCGCTTTTCCTCTTTTTAGCAACTGGAGACTTTGTTGCAATCTGGGTTGCAGCTCTTGGGCTTTCTTTGGCTCTAGTTCTCTTAGCCGACTGAGGAGTGATTTTCCCTGCTGTCGAAACAATTTGCACCTGTTTAGAGGTAGACAATTTTCTTATGCAACGTTCCATTGAATCCGTTTCAATGAGAACGTCTGTGTGAGCTCTTTTGATAATACTGCACATTCTTCTTATGTCACCGTGGACATTACGGCGTGATTCCACGTATTGAATAAGTGCATCAATTTCTTTTCCAAGGATGTCGATCAATTCACATTGCCTGCTTTGTTTTGCATCAGTGCTGCAGGAAGTAGGGTTTTGCTGCGGCTTGGGAGCGTCAGTGACTTTTTTGATGATATAGGTTGTCGGCGTCCCGGGCGTGCCTTCTCGACCTTTCATCTCCAGTGTTGATACATCTGTCCGCCGCTGGGTAGCCGTTGTTGGCAGGCTGCTCTCCGTTGTGTTGTCTGTTGTTGCTGCTGCTTGTGGAGGGGTCCTTGCAATAACGGAACTCCTCCTGAAAGCCACCATAGCTTCTCCTGTTGCCATCTTGGCAGTGCTGTTTTCATTGTTGTTTTTGTTTTTATTTATGTTTTTGTTGTCCATGCTGTATGGGCCCCAACTCACAGCCGCTATCTCAGCGCGTGTACGTAGTTACCGTAAGTCCCATGGTTATCTTTGTAAACAGGGAGGCCATGCGAGGGTTGACACTGGCCCTTATGGGGTCCAGTGTTCAGTGCCAGACTTCAAGCCGGAATTAATGGGGAGAAATCTCAACCCAACCTACGTGGTCATTTAAGACTACGCGCTTTGAGCGCTTTGTGAGACCTGCCAGGTTTTAACGAGGCGGAAGAGGTCATGAACCCTTCTGAAAGCCATTTTTGCAAGATTCCACTCCGCATACTCAGGTAACAGAGGCTCATAGCCCCAGCTATTTCGCATTACGCGATTAGTACAGCCGCTCCTTACATGGAGAACAGACGCTGACCAGGGAGCCGCTCAATCTGAGGCAGACGCTTCTGGGTTTTAGCTTTTGGGTAAGTAGGTTGCTAGCCCTTATACCCTAGCTTGGTGATAGTAGAACTATCCGCACCTCCAAGCCGGTGTTTGTCTGTTTTGGTCCGCGAGTGGTATTTTATTTCCCACTTACCCTGCATGATGCCGAGCCTTCCTCGATCCGCCACCTGGGGACGCGTCCGATGGGAGACAGACAGACAACTCCACACGGAGTTATGTTATGTTATGTTATGTTATGTTATGTTATGTTATGTTATGTTATGTTATGTTATGTTATGTTATGTTATGTTATGTTATGTTATGTTATGTTATGTTATGTTATGTTATGTTATGTTATGTTATGTTATGTTATGTTATGTTATGTTATGTTATGTTATGTTATGTTATGTTATGTTATGTTATGTTATGTTATGTTATGTTATGTTATGTTATGTTATGTTATGTTATGTTATGTTATGTTATGTTATGTTATGTTATGTTATGTTATGTTATGTTATGTTATGTTATGTTATGTTATGTTATGTTATGTTATGTTATGTTATGTTATGTTATGTTATGTTATGTTATGTTATGTTATGTTATGTTATGTTATGTTATGTGTTTTTATATTTGGGTTTGTGTGCGTTATTATGTTTATATACATATATATACATATATATATATATATATATATTATTGTTGTTATGTTCATATAAAAATATATATAATAATGATGTTATATATGTTAGCATTATGTTTATGTACAAATAAATATAATAATAATATTTATATAATGGGTTATTTGTATATATCAATATATAAAAATATAAATAATGATATATATATACCGAATCTATAATTAGTGACGTCTAGTTATTAAAATACCTGTGTTTTAATGTT
>JAYXIM010042385.1:0-117648 GCA_037575425.1 Anastrepha fraterculus | reverse complement strand
TTGCAACATTCTAGACAAGACGAAGTGGTGCCGAAACAACAAAACAGCAAAGAGAAGGAAAACAAAAACTGCTGGTGCTTGTCAAAATCTATTTTGCTCAGCGTATGTAAGATATGAAAAAATTAAATATTCTCAACAAATGCCTTAGTAGAAACTTTATTGGATTGCTGAGCAATTAATAAAAAATTAAGGGGTTTTGCAATGGCAGGTGTTATTTTGAATAGCCCGCTATTTCGGTAGATGTCACTTTTGAAACTGTCATTTTTTGATCTTTGACAAGTAGAAACTACGCCATTAATAAAAAAAATAGTTTAAAAAAACTAAAAAACACGCTTTTATTGCTAATCGAACTAAAAAGTAGAAAATAAATTTTAATGACAAAGAGACCTATAATGAAGTAATAGCAAATCGAACGATCAGTCATAATCAACTACCTCAGAACAGAATTATAACAACAATTAAGATACAAATAGAGTAATTCAAATTAGAGTTAAAAGCCTGGGATGCATTTTGCTTCACTTTCGTAACGCTCTGTAAATAGGTAGTTGCCAATAGAATGATTGTAATATTTACTATATCAAGCATCCCACGCTTTTAACTCTAATTTGAATTACTCTATTTGTATCTTAATTGTTGTTATAATTCTGTTCTGAGGTAGTTGATTATGACTGATCGTTCGATTTGCTATTACTTCATTATAGGTCTCTTTGTCATTAAAATTTATTTTCTACTTTTTAGTTCGATTAGCAATAAAAGCGTGTTTTTTAGTTTTTTTAAACTATTTTTTATTTTCTACTTTTTAGTTCGATTAGCAAAAAAGCGTGTTTTTTAGTTTCTTTAAACTATTTTTTGTTTATTATGAATGAAAATTATTGTTATCATTGCAGTCAGTGAATAAATGATTCGATATATTCGTGTTATATTTAATTCCTTTCTTATAGACTGTGAGTCTAAAGCTATGCAGTTATCGGCCGTGATAAAGAAGTAATCGGGATGAAGAACTTATTTCGTGGAGGGAGCCTGAGAAACTGATTTACAAGAATAAAAAAAGATTTTTCATTTTACAACCAAATTCACCTTACTTTTTGCCCACAGGTAAAAAAAAGAAAATATTAATCCTGGCAATCCTAATAAGGATAATGGAAAACTTTTATCAAATTATTGCATTGTCATCGTTCCTTGATAGGTGTGCAAAATTTCAAGTCGATCAGATAATTAGAAGCCAGTGAAAATTAAGCTCAAAGATTCCGTTACATACATACATACATACATACATACATACATACAACCCGACCTAATAAAAGTGTGTTAAAAAGATTCAAAGATTCAAATTCACCTTAATTTTTGCCCACAGGTAAAAATAGAAAATATTAATCCTGGCAATCCCAATAAGGATAATGGAAAACTTTTATCAAATTATTGCATTGTCATCGGTCCTTGATAGGTGTGCAAAATTTCAAGTCGATCAGATGTTTAGAAGCCAGTGAAAATTAAGCTCAAAGATTCCGTTACATACATACATACATACATACATACATACATACAACCCGACCTAATAAAAGTGTGTTAAAAATGGAACGATACACGCTTAAACAACGCATTGAAATGATTAAAATTCCCTATAAAAATGGTGAAAATTTGGCAGAGACGGTTCGTAAAACTCGACTATTTTGGGTCGTCGTGAAGCACCTTGTCGAACCGCAATACAGAAATTGGTGAAAAAATTCGAGGTGTTGGGACAAGTTAGTGATGTGAAGAATAAAAACCGTGCACGTCACTCAAGAACAGCCGAAAATATTGCTGTTGTTGCCGAAATTGTTGAAGAAAACCCAGGCTTGTCCATTCCTCGTCGTTCTTTCGGATAAGGCATTCCACAAATGACATTACACCGTATTTTGCATAAATATTTGGGTCTTAAGGCTTATAAAGTCCAGTTAACACAAGAACAACGTCGTGTCTTTGCTGATTGGGTCGTTGAAATGCATGAAAATGATCCGGAATTCCATCGAAAAATCATCTTGAGTGATGAGGCCAATTTCCACCTGACTTCATCAACAAGCAAAATTGTCGGCTCTGGAGCTCAGAAAATCCAAGAGTTATTGTTAAAAAGCTTCTCTATCGTGTGACTGTTTGGTGCGGTTTATGGTCCGGCGGAGTCATTGGACATTACTTTTTCGAAAATGAAGCTGGAGCAACAGTAACGGTAAATGGATTGCGCTATCGAGAGATGATTAACGATTTTTTATGGCCGGAATTGGATGGTACTGATCTGGACAACGTTTACTTTCAACCAGACGGCGCTACGTGCCACACAAGCAACGCAACCACTGATCCTTTACGGAAATAACACCTCTTATTGGAAAACCCTTATTAAACAATTTATTGTATTTTATTAAGCAACTAAGAGTGCACCAGCTCATCATCACTCAGACGTTCCACAGCGGGTAAGTCGGCGCAGATACTGAGGTTAACGGGACTATTGAAAGAACGGACTTTCGGTAATATATTCGAACATGGATTCAATGGCAGAAACTATGCTGTTCCTCGGAAGAGCTTCAAAAATTGCCATAATCAAAAAAGATAAGAATTGGAGTTTCCGCCTCACCTAACTTATTCATCCAGCCAAAAACCAATTTGAAATTAAAGATTGTTTTATTCCAATTATGCGTATGGCTAGATAGACATACCTTAACGACCCGGACTTATATCTGGCCAAGGACTGTCCCTCCAGCAGCATTCGCTGTACATACATATATAGAGCAACAACTCGTGAGTTGGTTTCCACGCGCAATGAGAGAATCGGAGTTTCCTTGACTACCTGCGGTTTATTCCTAAAAGGAGGAGGTTGGATCAACTCAGTGAGCGTTGGGCAAAATCACCAACTTGCAAGCTCGCCAGAGCTTTCTAGCCACGAGCAGATCAGAGGGGCTCAAAGTAACTTCTAGGGCTAAGAAAGCCCCTACTCTCTAATATTGGAGGTTTTCTTATCCAGCCATTGTCCATTAGGCAACCAAACGGCAAGAGTTGTCATTAGGTCGAGTCTGATTTGCTGAAGTTGGGTGAAGGAGAAAGTGGAATCATCTCAGCATCTTCTCCTGAAGGTATTTCTATCTTTCTCTCGCGGGGTTATGATTTAAATCAGAATACGAGGCGTTTAATGTAACTGGAATTAGTCAACGTTCGATCTCTTTTAAGGATTTTTAACCAATAGAGCCGGGTTGTTCGAAATGAGCCAGAGTGCGAAAAAGATAAGATTCGTAGTCAGGTGAAAATTTGGTTACTCCAATGCTGTCAAAATTCATGCAGAGTAGAGAGTAGAGAGTATTTTAGCTAAGGAGGATAGTATAGAAATACACAAGGCTAAGCAGTACGAAGAGCCGAAGAAAAGAACCTTGCTGTGGTAGTGGCATAAACATTCCCAATGCATGTACGGGTAATACTGCTCGAGTGATAGTCCTTGGCCGGATATAAATCCGGTAACGTAGAAGCGACTATCGTGCGAAAGAGTCTCTCTGCCTCTCATTAATACCTTTTATAATCTTGCATAATTCAGCCCTGAATCTGCCTCCTTACAAACTCTAGCCTAAAATAAAGTTTCTTGAACAGGCAAACAAAAAAGATATTCGGCAGAAGCCACTTGTAAGGCAGCACTAGAAATCTGGTCAAAATTTGATAAGATAATATTTGATCCTCCCTTTCATTTAACATAACAACCATTGGCTATATTCCAGCATTGAATTGGGTATACAGTAAGACATTCTTTTTATAATCTAAAACTTATTTCTAATACGGGAATATTTCATACGAAACAGAGAAAAAAAAAATCAATAGTAAAAATGAAAGAGTTCGAAAATCGATTGAAAATGTGAAACAAGTGGTAAAAACAAAAAATATTGGCGTTCAGATATTGGTGAATCAAATTTAGCGTAAAGAACTGAGACGATCTGGTGAACTTGATGTGATGTGGTCTATGCCTGAGATATTAATATAAAATCACGAGAGTGCGAATATTAGTCGTCACTGCCCATTTCAGTAAAATGGATTTGAAAGCAAAACCTGAAGCTGCGGCAAAAGCTTTCGTGGCGACACGGAAGCATTGAACGCTTCGAACACTATCTGTGAGCCTGGCCTGCTTTGGCGATGGCATTCAGCTCTCATTTCACCAATACATTTTTAGTTGTCGTTCAAACCTGGATACCCATAAAATTTCACGGCATATTACTCTAACAAACTGAGCAGCTGGAGAATGTAAAATGAGTAAACCACAACCAGCTAAAATATTTTTTAAGGTTGTACGAAATTTTGTTCATATCGGATGTTTTTTCAAGAGCTTGGCTACTCCAAGTGATGATACGAAACAGAAATATTTTTTAAATAATTTTTGTTTTTTATTATTTGAATATAATTTTCGAGTTTAAGCTGAGTTCGAACATTTTTTTGTTTTGAGGCTGTTAGTGCCTACAGTTATTATACATTTTGTGTGACATGGATCGTTTGGTAAAACTCAGATTTCTGTTGGGCAAATCTTTGTTTTCTGCACCAGAACCATTGAATGCCTTAAAATGGGTTAATTTTTCGTAACTATTTGGCCAAGTACTTCACTTATTCATTTCAAGAACTAACCTATTCGCCTGACTTATGCAGCTTAGTGTGGCTTCTGGATATTCAATAAACTAATTGAACTGGAGGTCGTAAAGGAAATAATGTTCAAAAGCTGCTGTGCGGAAATCGGAACGAAGAAGATATCTTTTTAAATTTTTTATATTATATTTTATTTTTGATATTTTTTTTATATTTACATTTTTATATTTACTAACATAAACACCTCTCAGTTAGTAAAGAGTCAATCTTGATCATAGGATGTAAAATACAATTTAAGGTTAAGGCCTAGCTACTAAAGGTCCAACCAGAAATAGCATCTAAAATTTTTGTTGTAAACTAATTTTATATAAATAAATAAATTAAATCTTATTGGCAAGTTTTTACAATTAATTTGTTTCATACTGGGATTTCAAAGTGGCCAACTTTGTGCAAAAAAAAAACAAATATCAACACATTTTCTTTAAGATTTCGAATTTTTTAAACAGAACTTTTTGTTAACTTTCGAGTATGCAGTTTTATAGGTTGCTATATTGTGGTACAAGGTGGCGCAAAAGTAATCACCCTATCGAAAGATTTATAAGTTTTACAAATAGCGTCGTACGTCAAACATATTTGCCACTGGTGAAGAAGACAGCTGCAGCGTAGAAACAGAGAAGTAATGGAGCGCGTAAAGGCCAAAACAAAAAAGGTCTAGCACTCAAAATCATATTTTATAAAATTTTTATTAGTATTTGGCGCCACCTTGTATTCAGGTACAAATTCATGTATTGAAAAAAATTATTTTTGTTTTATTTATTGCAAAAGTTATTCAAAAACAAAAGTGGATGATTCATTTGGCGCCACCCTGTATTTAGGAACAAATTCATGTATTGAAAAAAATAGTTTTTGTTTTTTATTACAAAAGTTATTCAAAAACAAAAATGGATGATTAATTTGATGCCACCTTATATTACATGCAAATTAATATATTGAAAAACAAAATAAAAAAATTTATTTAGTAAAAAAGTTATTCAAAAACAAAATTCCATGATTAATTTGATGCCACCTTGTATTTAGGTATAAATTCATATATTGAAAAAAATAAAAGCATTTTTTATTTAGTACAAAAGTTATTCAAAAATAAAACTGCATGACTTATTTGGCGCCACCTTGTATTTATGTATTGTATTGAAAAAAATACTTTTTGTTTCATTTAGTACAAAAGTTATTCAAAAACAGAAGTGGATGAATAATTTGATGCCACCTTATATTACATGCAAAATAATATATTAAAAAAAAAAATTTTTTAATTTTTATTTAGTACAAAAGTTATTCAAAACCAAACTTGGATGATTTATTTGACGCCACTTTATATAATAAAATGCAAGTTTGAAGTGGCGCAAAATTCGAGTTCATTTTTGACATTTTTTTTTTATGGTTACATCCCTAGCTGACTTTCAGTGGAAGTTTGGTGGCATTCGGTTCAGTGGAGGCGAAGTTATTGCGTCTAAAGTGTCAGTATGTTTGTGTATTCGGCACAAAACTGAGTTTCGAACAAAGAGCTAATATCAAATCTCGTTTTAAAATCGCTAAAATGTTTACCGAAACATTTGAATTGATGAAAAAAGTTAATGGCGAGGATTGTCTATCTCGTGCCAGAGTTCATTAGTGGTTTACACGTTTCAGAAATGGTTATGAGGACATAGATGACAATGAATATACGGGCCGCCTAAAATCAGTAATCACCGAAAACTCCATCGAAGTTGTTCGTAAATTTATCAAATATGAACCGAAATCATCGTTGAAATGCATGGAATCGCAGTTGAATATCTCCAAAACATCGATTTATTGCATTTTTACGAAAGGTCTGTGTACGTTACATTCCGCACAACTTAACTGAGGACCAAAAATTCCTCAGAATTCAACCTTCGAAAGACCTCATTAAAGAGGCGAGAAAAGACGAGAACTTCCTTTTCCACCTTGTAACTGGTGATGAAACGTGGTGTTTCCAACATGAAGCTAAAACTAAGCGTCAAAGTTCCGAATGGGATACCCTAGACGAGCCACCACCAAAAAATTGCATTTGGCGAAGTCAAAAATCAAGTCGATGCTCATTTGGTTTTTCGATTTTTGTCCACAAGAGGTTTGTGCCAACGAGCCAAACCGTCAATGCAATTTTCGATCTTGGCGTTTTGAAAGCGTTCGTTGCATCGCATTCGTCGAATAGCGCCCTGAATACCGCGAAGAAGAAAGCTGGCGCTTATTGCATGATAATGTATGGATCTCATCTATCCATTCTTGTGACTGATTTTTTGACTATAAATCGCATTTAACCATCAATCACTCTCCATATTCGCCTGATGTGGCTCCCTTGGAGCCTACATTTTTTCTACCTATTCGGAAAATTGCATTTGGCCATGAAAGGAAAACGTTTTGCGTCCGTAGAGGCCATCGAAAAGGCTTGTGCCGACGTCCTGAAGGACATTCCAGTCCATGACCTGAAACACTCTTTTGAAAAGTGTTTAGATCACGCAAAACAGTGTTCGAGGCCAGAGGGGACTGTTTTGAATAAATAAACTCGAAGTTATCAGAACAAAGCTCCTGTCGTTTCTATTTTAGCTCAGTCTTGTTTATTTTGGACTTGACTTTGTATGTGGAGGACCTTATCACTATGCGCCTCACTTTAGCATCGTGCAATTTCTAGCTTCAATAAACTGCGTGAATTAGCGGATGTTTAGGAAAGAGAGTTAAACCCTGTTTGGGAAAAATGAAAATGAAATAAGTTTCTTTTGTTACACTTACATTTGTTTTATATTTATTTATATGTATGTTGCATATTGTAAAATTTATACAAAAAAAGTCACAGTAATGCAGACATACAAATTTGTATACTACTTGAGTAGCCATAGTAAGCAACTCCGCCAACTCCACTCGCCTCCATTCCCTTTTGTTTTCCAGGCCGTTCAAAGTCTCAAATTTCAGTGATACTTTTCAGGCTCACGTCTACTACTCCATACTACCTGGTGCATCATTATCACGCCACTAGTTGTGGCAACACAATTAAACTTCACACACTTTCAAGTAGCAGACCAGCCAACCGGTCATCAGCCGGCCGGTTGCAAGCCTCCCGTTCGGTGGACAAGTAAACAAACTTACTACCGAACAATACAAGTTCTACCCAACGCTAAAGACGGAGACGCGCTTCAAAACAGATACTTGCAAGTCTTCTAGCGATTTACTGCATTGTCTTGCATTTCTTTTATTATTAGTTATAATAATTCTTTTTCCTTTTTTGCTGTTTACATTGTCTGGCAACTGCTGCTATGGCTACGATGATGATGATGAGGACGAGGATGATGAAGCAGCACGCGAAAGGGCGATCTGAAGCGAAAGCATGGAGGGAAGCGACGTAACTTAGCGGATGCAAGCTGATACTATGATGACACTCACCGCTGGCTGTGGTGCTCGGTGAAATGTGTATGTTTGGCGCAATTTAATTACATTGCCAACAACAGGTTTTCTCAAGCTTCATTTGCTGTTGTTCGAGAGTCGCCTTCATGTCGCACCATAAGCACACATTTTGATCCAGAAACTACTTTTATTAAATGAAATGTTGTGAAGGCGCATGCGGACAACAGCCAGCGTTCAAGCAAGTTTGGTGTATTTTACGTGCGTGTAACAAAGTGACTGCCTTTATTGTTTGTTCTGTGTTACTAGATCGTCTAAATGGCATTTAGCTTGGCTTTGGCTTGCGCAATTCTCCTAGCTGATATGCATCCTGACTGTCGCAAAATGTGTTGATGATTCATAATTTTGCTCACTTGTGCATTGTTGTTGCTTCCATATGTGGACTTTTTATTGCTGATGTTATAACTAAGCGTTTAATATGTTCCAGTCACTTGAATACCATTTATTATGTACTAGGGTGGGTTAAAAAGTATTCGATCCAAGTAAGAAAATATAACTCTAGTATTGGATAATTTCTTTTTTGTTTTTTTAACTCTACAAAGCAATCAAATTCCCAGGAATTTGCGGAATTTCAATAAATTCAAGCCAGTTTTAATTCTTCGCTGAGTTGCCTACATTTTCGCGTTGTTTATTTATATTGGGTATGTTGTTTATTTATATTTCGTAAAAGAGGTGTCGCTGCTGTTACTATTATTGTGTTCGCTCTAGTAGTATACTGGTGATTTGAAGGTGTACCCTATAATCAAAAAGTACCGGGAATGTTTAATTTAAACGAACCGCGCGTGTGGGAACCGATTCATATTTTTTTCTTATGTTGGTAGAACTGTAAGCCACACACCTGTTACTTTTTAGCGCCATCGGATCATTAGTGTCTGCTTGGCCGGCCGGATATGTGGGCAAATAATTCTAGGATTTTGCATGATGATAACGCGCCATCGCACCGATCGCAAAAAAAATTATTTAAAAAAATAAATTTAATTTTACCCAAAAAGATTACGCGCTCCCACATATGTAAGCTGACTATTACTTAACTCACCCTTCTACACACAATTTGTAAATTTTTCGATATAAATTTTTTCTACATTTCATAAGCACCTTCTATTAATTGTTCATCATTCGCCAAGTAAATTTAATGTTTCAAAATATCATTACAGCGAGGCTGTTATGCGCGTCTGTTATTAATCCAGTATTTGCTGTTGTCATCTCTGTAAACTAGGCGCTCTCATACAAATGCATTTACATCTGTACTCGTATATATGAATTTTTATTAGCAACTGCTGATAAGAAGAGTTATTACCAGTAGCGGTTTAACAGCTTTGAATGGGAGAATTAACAGACATAAAAAATTGTTGTTTAATATAATATTTATGGATGTATGCGTTGAATAGATTTCATGTTGTTCGCAATCTTAGAATGTTTATGGGTTAATGACTGTTTTTTTTAATTACGGCAGTTTACAAAAAAAAACACATTTGTAGATTTCATTAAGGTATTGGAATAAACGAGAAGACTTTTATTTTCATTAGTAAAGGCGGTTAACCAAAAAGCAAAAGTTCGCATAATCGAGGTCGTGCAGGCCGAACGTTTCGAAGTTTTAAAACGTGTTTTGTAATAGATGTGTAAATGTGTTTAATGTTGAAAGAAAGATTTTAAAGTATAAAATTGCTTTTTGATTCACTTGAACACACACAAAATTGTAATTCGATCCGTTAATTCATTATTTGTTTACAAGCAATTTGGAATTGCTGCAAACGTAAAATGGTGTGAAATATTGTTCAAGTTGAGGGAGGTTGTAACGACTAAAAAAAATCAATTACATTTAAAAATTCAATTTTTTTTCATTTTTCTTTCTTACTTTTCAACCGATCTGTATATCTCAAAGAAAGTAATGCTTTTTTATCGGATTTTATAGCTTTTTATTTAGCCAAAAAAATGTTAACGTGAAATATAATATCACAATCCGTTGTTAGACTTAACTTCATTCTACTAAAAACGTTTGATATATTTCAAATTAAGAGGTTAGAAATTGGTGTAAAAATTGGAAAAAATTATTTTTTTTTTGCATAGATAATGCGCTATTATTTTAAAAATAACAAACTCATACGATTACACTGGGAAAAATGTAAAAATACTGCAATTTTGAGGGAAAGATTTTTTTTGAAATTTTTTATGTGAAAAAATACATATGAAATTTTTTTTTTGAAATTTTTTATGTGAAAAAATACATATGAAATTTCTGCGGGAGTACATTTCTATGCATATTAACAGTATGTAATTTTTGTTAGCAGAGTATGTAACAGTAACAGAAGCCGTAGCAGCAGTTTCTATGTCTGGCAACAGTGAATAGAACTAGCATCACCGACAAACAAGTATAGGGTATGTTCAACAATGCATTATAATGCACAACATACCATTTCAGAGTGAGCAGTGCGTTCAAAAATGCAAATATGGCAGTACTGCAAATGCAACGCGTTCTTAAACGTCATTTTTGTATCAAATGTCGTGCATTATTTGCAGCAAAAATTTTCACACTGCCAATAAATACGCTAGTACAATGTCTTATGAAAAGTGGGTATTTAATTATTTATTTTAGCTTTTAATACAAAAATTGATGAAAAATACGATATTTAAACTTTATTTTATTATACTTTTCTTGGTTTTAGGGACTACTTTAGTACATCGGAGATAAAATTACTGCTCAGAGTCCGACTGAGCATGGAGAACGAGTTCATGTCGGGAAGGAGGAAAAAGAGCGTGCTCTGGGCTAAGGCCGTAGATGAAGTAAAAAAAGTGAATAAAGGTTTAAAAATAGATAGAAACATCGCCCAGCGAAAATTTTTGTTGTCTGTACTAACGGAGTCGGTTTTTTTGCATTGACAAGCAGTGAAAATTAAAATCGCGGTTGGTTTTCGCAAAGTTTTTCTAAGATATTCAGTGCTAAGGTGCCAAAAGTATAGAAATTAAAATAAATTAAAGGGTTTTAAAAGTGTTTACGATTTCTGCATGTAACTATGTATTTATAAACAAAATATAGTTTTGCACTTATTTTAGCATATGGTACTTACGTGTACCATTCGTCCGGTATAGTGGTACATATGTATACCACTAGTCTTATAAATACTACATAATGTGACTCTTTGTTTTGATCAAAATTTATATTATCCTGAGAAAATGGACCCCGAAGATATTCAAAAAACCCTGAAAGACGAAGCTCATAGTACCAGCGACTCAGAAGACTTCGCTTCCGACAATTTTCTTCCAAGTGATTGCACTATGTACTTCCAGTGATAGCGAAGATTCAGTAGACGAGAAGAATGAGGATGCTGACGAGAGATTCTTACCTAGTGGTGTCTTGAGCTCTAACAGCGGTACCGACGATACTGAAAGCGACATTGCCACGACAGTCGGTTCTACGTTACCGAAACGACCCGGATTTATATCCGGCCAAGGACTGTCACTCCAGCAGCATTCCCCGTATGTAAGTATGGGGAATGTTTATGCTGCTACAACAACAACATACTGAAAGCGACATTGATGACGTCGCTTCGAACCCCCGCGCATCGAAAATAAATATTATTTGGAATACTTCTGATGAAAATTTTGTACCAAAAAAAACTGTTTATGGACTTCGGAACTGTACAATATCAAACCACATACCAAGACATTCAAGTATAGATCAGACACGACACGAAAGAAGTATTGGTATTGAGTAATTGTCACGAACCTTCTGTGACTAATGTTACAAAAACGTTTAAAATAGGAGAAAAAATTCTAGTGCAATGTCCAGGTCAAATAAAATTTTATAGGAAGATCATGGCTGATCAGATGTCTGGGCTTTATGAATACGATAGGAAATCGGATAAGTAGTGGAAAAAAGTGTTTTACCGTCTGATAATGATGACAGCAGTGAACGCTTGGGCTATTTATAACGACCTCAACCGGAAAAAGATACCACTCAAATCGTTTTTAGTTACTTTAGCTGAGGCATTGATCCAGGACGGCTTCCAAACTACATATACACCTTCCTGTTAAAGGTACTACACGACGTCGTTGTACCAACTGCAGTTCTCAAAAAATTCAGACTCGCACTAAGACGATATGTAAAGAGTGCCAAATACCGCTTTGCAAAACGTGCTTCGCACCTTACCATACGTGAATTTTATTTATAAAGATGTTTTTCACTCAAATGTTCTTCAATAATATAACAATTAAAAAATAAAAATTAAGAAAAAATAAATAAAGAAAAAAAATATAAATTTTTGTGCATATTATTTCTTATTTCTAAAGTGTGTTTTACAGGACGGCTGGCACTTATTTGTACCACATAACATACCGAGTGGTACAACGGTTTAGCACCACCCACCGCGCCACCCTGGTATTGCATATCAGATTTTTAATAATTTTTAATTTATACATCACCTAATTAACCAACTTCGATAAACAATTTTATACCAGGATTGCTGTGCGAAAGTCAGGTCGAAAGGGTTAATGAATTCATAGAAGGAGACTTCTCTTTTGTACATGTATTCTGTTTTTGCAATTTGGTAGTTTGATTGTCTCAATTTCAATGACAATGTAAACAAACAAATAAGACAACAACAAAGAAGCAGGGCACTTTGATATTCAAACCAGGAAATCGAACAGAAAAACGTATCTGCTCAGCTAACGTAAATCTTAATATTATTCTGAAATTATTTGGCAAAAGTCTTAGGATATAATAAGTTTGAAAATTCCGGTGGAAAATCAAAACTTCTTTCGGTAAGGCACCCTGAGGTATTGTGTTATCAAAAATGAAAAAAATTGCAAAGCATATCTTTGAAAAGTTTTCAAATGCTGTCAGACATCTTTACTATGAAAAGTTGCTTGCATGGAATTTTTGATTTTGGAGATATGCCATATCTTGGTTTCAGGCTACTCTGACATCAGTTTTGATTTTTATTCCTATCCAATTTGATTGCCAGATGTATATAATTATTAATTATTCCACCCCATCTTAAGGGGGGGGTAGGGTCACAAAATCGAAATTTTTTTTCTTCACTCATCTTATAGTAAATCATTTCAAGAATGTTGTGTCAAAATTTTAAGTGGATCGGAGCAGAACTCTCAAAGTTATAGCCTTTGTAGGCACTCTACCTCGAATGCGGAGCATAGATAATTTTTCAGAGTCATTTTTTCAAACGCGTTTTTCCCGAAACGACTTCTTAAAAGTCGGTGCCAATCACAACTCCGAAACTATTCAACCGATTCTTTTCAAATTTGGCACACGTTTTCTAAATCAAAAATACCTCCCCCCACACTGTTTTTTTTTTTTTTTTTTTTTTAAGGTTGTTTTTCACTTACAAATAAATATGGCGAAATTTTTCGCCAAAAATGCTCGTTTTACGTTTTTTTGCCACCAAAACTACAAAAATGAAAAAAAAAATTTTATTAATGTAGGGGGGAGCATTACGTCATACTTTAACTGAAAAATTCGACTTTTTTAGTTTCAGATGATTCTACGACGAATGCCGATTGGCCCCGCAGAGCACCTCTCGAAAAACATATCTCCAAAAAAACTCTGTCATGGGCTTATTTGTCAATATTTTATTATTAATTTTTTTTAAAAACTTATTGAAAAGATGTACAATAACATGCAACTGATTTTATTAAAGTATCTTAAGCCATATTTCTGTAAAAAATTCAAAAAAAAATTGTTTTTTTTTAGCGCTAAACCCTACCACCCCCTTAAGGCTGTAAATCTCGCGTGCATAAAAGGGCCGCTTTACATGAAAGGGCCTATGTGATCTAGCTCCTTTTACTACTACAGAAATTTATTGAAATATAAATTTAAGAAAA
The DNA here is from genome assembly GCA_037575425.1 of Anastrepha fraterculus. Lineage (NCBI taxonomy): Eukaryota > Metazoa > Arthropoda > Insecta > Diptera > Tephritidae > Anastrepha > Anastrepha fraterculus. Next base: position 103,764 of record JAYXIM010042385.1, on the reverse strand, counting down.
TACATCAAAAATAATTGAAAATAGATTCATATTTTTTTTTTTTAATTCTATATGGTATATTTTCAAAATTAACTCTCTCATCTAGTACATTTCATTAACTTACCATTTTGTGCTGCATTCAAACACTTAGCTGCCATTTCTTCACTCAACTCTTCTGCCGGATTTTCCTTGCCTTCAACGCCACCACCATTCAAGTCCATCATCGCCAACTCCATTGGCAATGACATTTGCTGCAACATTTCATTGACGCTCACACTCGAAGTCATCGAAAAGGAGTAGATGCTGTCATTAGGCAAACCGCCCACATTGCCATTGCCTAGCTCTATGACATTCCCTGCACCATCACCTCCACCAACTGTGCCACCATAAATCGAGCTTGTCTGCGAATCAAAACTACGATTCTGTTCACGCCTTTTCTCCGGCGTAGCATAGAGCGCCTCCACCTTACCCGACGTAGCTCCCCCTTTTGACTTCTGCTTAGTTGGCGTCGACGTACTCATATAGGCAGGTGGTGGTGCCGAGCATTCACTATCGAATGAACTATTCAAAGCGCCATAACACGAAGTGGTCATTATATCGGGTTGTTTATAAATATGTGACATCTGCACCACATGCACCGGATCCGAAGTGGTACTTTGCCAATACTCTTCGCTATTTTGACTAGTATAGCTCAGATCGAGCGTAGTATCTGCCGCGGCGGTTTTGCTCACACTCAACTCATCAAAATATTCCAAATCGTAGAGACGCGTCTCATCGATCATAGCTATACCATCATCGTCCATACCTTGCAGTAGCATAGAATTCATAGTTGTAGAATTCGTGGAGTCATCAGCATCGACCACCAATTGCTTGAAACACTCATCTACATTTTTCAGCATTTCAAGCGCTTGTGGCACCGAGGTGGAGTGTAGCGAATCAGAATCATTCTCCTCAATACAGGAAAGATGGCGCGTACGAAAGCCATAGATAATACCAGTTTGTATTGGTATAGCATTGCTGGATGGTTGTAAGTTGGCGGATTGTGGGGTGTTAAATGGTTGGTGTGGTGGACGTTGGGGTTGCAGCTGTTGGGTGGCATATTGCAATTCATTGTAAATATGATAGGAGGCATCAAACTCACAGGACTGAGTCATTAAATCTGACGTAAAGGAGGTGTTCAGTTCGTTGTGGTCCAGGCAATCGCTACCAGAATTACTGGCAGGCTGATTGTCGATTATGGTGAACATAGCGAGATGAGTTGAGGAACTGGAAAAACAAAAATTGTAATGGAAAATTAGAAGTCGAATAGATGTGTTTGGGATTTGCTGATAAATTTAAAAACATATGTGGTTATTTCGATTCCGTTGACACAATTTAAAAAAAAATGTATGCAGGCCTTAGTTTAGCACATTTGTCAGCTGTCTGATTTTTTGAAGAAATTAATTTTAAAAACTTATTTTATTTATAAAAAACTCGATTTTTGGAGGTATCTTCAAATCGATCTAGCTACGTATGTAAATTCTTAATATTATTCCAAAAATATATAATACAGGCTCCGGCATTCGAATAGTAACCAACTCCAGACCGCTCACGCAGCTGATGCACGGGCATCAACAAGTCAGACTTGAGAAAACAAAGAAGTTGCTGGCCGAAAACGGTTAATTTCCGAACATTGTGTTTTCAGACGAGAAAATTTTTCAGATTGAGCAATTCGTAAACTCTCAAAACGATAGGGTTGGCCTTTGGCCTTTCATACGAGAATGTGAGTTTTCGATTGGCCACCAGGAGACAGCACCCGCCACAGGTAATGATTTGGGCGCTCTCCAATCGTTTTCATCGAGACTGACGTCAAGGTAAATACGAAGTATTATTAAGAAAGTATTCGGGAGGTTGCTTTAAAGCCGTGAGCAGACAAACATTTTGATGGCCGACCACGGATGTTTCAATAGGATTCGGCACCGTCTCACAAAGCTCGAATGAACCAAGAATGGCTAAATAAGAATGTTTCGAACTTCATAACGTCCACACAATGGCTCTCAAATTCATCAGACGCGAATCCGATGGATTATTCTCTTTGGGCAATTTTGGACAGCAACGTCCGAACTAAAAGATTCACCAGTCTCGAGGCGCTGAGAAAAGCCATTGTCCGCAAGTGGGCCAAATATTTGAAAAGTTTTCAGGTGCTGCCCTTCTCCTCCTGCCTTCCCTTAAAAATTTGCTTGTACGCATTTTAATTTTGAAATATTTCAATTTTGATATATCTCCACTTCTGGCAACACTGGCATCAGTTTTGATTATCAAGTACTGAATTAGAATTCTCTCAGCACTGAACAGTTAAATTCTCATCTGGCGATCAGCGCCTTGCAGTGCCTGTTTCGCACAATTTTACCGTTCTTACAGAAAATGTTATGCTAACAGTGTTGGCCATATTCACTAATGTAAATTTGTTTAGAGAGTACTTGCAGACGTAGCCAGAACTAAAAATTATTTTAGTTTTGTTTGGAAGAATTTTCGTACAGAAAAATGATTTTTCTTTATTTTTGGTCAGTTGCATACCTTATGAATTGAATGAAATTTGAAAATAGCAAAAGGTAAAAAAATCAACCAGAAAATCTGAAAATTGCAGATCACCCACTTTACATAAGAATAGCTCCGAAAGCCTTCTTTTTTGGGTAAACCTCAAAAGTAGACATTTATTATTACAATCAGCTGTTGGATTTGTGAAATCGCCTGATATTTTTCAATTTAAGTGGTTAGGTCACTGTAGAAATTCTAAAAAGGAAAATTAGGATTAAGCTGGGCAAAATGTCTAAATAACGCAATTTTTATCGATTTTTTCGCAAAACTAAAAACTCAGAGGATTAAGCTGGGAAAATACTCCAATTTTGAGCGATTTTTTCTCGAAACTAAATTTTTTCAAGTCGCCCAAAACAAATATTTTCGATATATGGTACTCCATATTTTTATTTTTACGAAAAAATTTCGAAAATTTCGAACTTTTTTCAGGTGAAAACTTTTTTGAACTCATATGAAATGTTTACAGGCAGTAAATTCATGTCTTCGTTAACAGTATGTAATTCTCGTTAGCAGAAAATGTAGCAATAACAGTAGCCGAAGCAGCAGCTGCTCTGACCAGCAACGAAATGAACGAACAGAACCGACAGATATATCGCACCCTAAATACAAAAGGGTCACAACTCAAAATGTTCCCTCTGCTCAAATATGAACGAGACGTTATCAATAAAACGGTCCGCGGATGACATATGGCAAAAATAAATTTTTTGTTTTTTGGTAGGACTGTTATAAGATTACATGGCAAATTTCAGCGTGATATGTCACATAGTTTGTTTTCTGTGCTACTGTAAACAAGTCAAGCTCGAGTGTGGAAAATTTTGAGTTGTGACCCTTTTGTATTTAGGGTGCGATATGTAGTGTATCCCATGGCGAATCCACACAACAACAACAGCATATATGTACATGTATTTTATTTTTGCAATTCGGTACTTTAATTGTCCAAATATCAATGGGAGTGTAAACTAGCAAATAAGACTACAACAAAAAAGCCAATAGACTTTGATATTCAAACGAGCAAATCGCGTAAAAAAAACAAATCAGCTACTATCGCGAAGTCACCTTGTATGGATTCGCCTTGAGTTGTAGAGCTCAAAACTTTATTTCATTGTACCGTTGCCCAACTATGCTAATTTCTTACACCGCCTTGTGGTGTCCCTTTACTGTTCAGTCTAATCCCTTAACTGTTCAGTGGAAATAAAAAAATTTCATAAGCATTAAAAAAAATTCCGACACCTTAAGCTCTGGCTCAGATTTAGCAGGCCCAGAGTAGAAAATGACCCTCCTAAACTTTTCACATCAAAATACTGTTTTCAACGCAGTGAACTTGTTTCTATTAGATCAATTGAAATCTTGCCTGAAACCCCTTTTAAGACACTAAAAATTATTTATTGATTCATCACAAACCGACATAGCGGATTAGTTTTTAATTTGTACAGTTTTACGGGAAATTAATGTGAAACTTTGAGTGACAGCGGCAAAAATAGTGAATAAATATGAGTTCAATGAGCCCCGCACCCAAGGTAGTGTTTTTCACACTGTAATTTACATACATACAGACGCATTTCATTATTAACTAAGCCTTTGCGCTATACCAACTTTGCATTTTTGCATTTCTCAAGTCATTCATCTTGATAAAAGTGTCTTGCGATGGGGGGTCCTTGCACTCGTCTTATGTGTAATTAAAAATATATTTTCGCTGTGCTGCAATATTTAAGCTACAAATTTTCTATACTCAAGATTTTAAGTGCTAAACAAATACAACTACACAACAAATACCTTTTCTACATAAATCTCCAAGTTCACACCAACTTAAAGATAAATAAAATTTAACAAATAGTAACTACATATAATACACATGTATGTATGTATGTATACACATTCACGCATACGAGTATAACATTAAGCACAATTGCCGTTTGAGGGTAGAAAGTTGAGGAGACAATACTTGTGCGGTGCAGTCAAATGAAGGAGTGCACATTAAAATTCTATAACTTGCATACATACATACATACATATGTACATAGCTCCCCCAATGCGAGAGTGCTGCTACTAACGGCAGGCAGTAATAACAACAACACCTACATAACAATTCCCCTTGCATAGCACACGTTAAGGCGATCGCTTATCCAGCGTAATGAAACAAGCATTTCTATGACGGAAGTTTTCCTTTTCAAACGACAACAAGCAATAAGCTATACGCGCAGCTGCTTACTTCTGAGGAAGTAGCATCAAATGTATAAGTACACTCGTAATTCTAACCCCCTGCAACGCAGCGACGTCGCAGCTCAAACGGATGCTGAAATTGAAAGCAGCGCTGCAAACGTTCGCATTGTAGAAGGTGCATCAAGCACACAGTTCTTCATTATATGTACATACACACATAAATATGTACGTATGTATGTATGTTTGTAGCTTTGCCTGTGACTTGCAAGTTGCTGTCATTTTTCTAGGAGCGCACGCGTGTCGTTACACTACTCCACTTACAGCATCTTCCAGCAATGTCATTGCACTATTGTAGTGACAGCAGCGTTTAGTTGCTGTCGCGCACCCTCTTACCCACCCTCAGTAGGCACGGCACCAGCTAGTGTACTCCTATGTAGATACGCGTTTGCGCATGTTTACAGCGCACGCCCATAGTTGCATTCTAACGCTCCCAATGTCTATGGCCCTGATGCGGCAGTGATGCTCCTTCCTTTGCGCTTGATATATTTTTAGAGATTGTTGCTGCTGCGCTGGTTGTCGCTCCTCGGTGTTGTCTTATGCGGTGTAACTGCCAATGTTGCAGAGCTGCTGGAATTACACACTGCTTATAGTCGTATATTCGAGCTGCGGCATTTGAAGATTTTTGTATGGCACACACGCGAATGTTATAAATAAACAACGGCAAAATGTTTATAGAGAAAATACTGGCTAACAGGCACGTTCCCTCGAAAATACACGACAAATACTGCAATTGAATGGGAAAACTATTTGTACACTGAGAGAAAACCTATGATAGAAGTATTAGAAAGTAATAAACCAAGGTACTCAGATAGTCATGAGTGGACTATTACACTAGGCAACGGAATGAAAACACTACAAAACTTAATATGAAAAATTGTTTAATGGTACAATTTTGTACCTGGAATTTTTTAAAATTGGTTTCATTTGATTCTTATGGCCTCTGGAGACGGGCAAGCATTGTTGACAAGAACTTTATATGTGTGCGTGTCGGCTGATTGACGCTAATATCTAAAATTTTTGATTTTCATCATTCAAAAGCCGACAACAAGTATGTGTGACACGACGACACCCGACTGCACTAACACACACAAAGCTCAGTCAAGCATGCTGGACCATCTCCAAAGGCCATTAGGTATACCAATATATGAGTACATACATACTTATATACCTATACAGAGGCGTAGCCTGAGACGAGCTATAGAGGGGTAGATGTTTATCATTTCAAAAGTAAAATCGTGCAGAATAGTAAAATATAAAATAGCGAAGCGCAGAAAAAGCCAGTTATATAAAAATAAATAATTAAATAAAGATAAGCGATTTTTATGCGCCAACACTTATAAAACCAAAAGTTTGGGTTTCGGAAGACCGTAATCTTTAAGGACAAAAGGAAGTATAACATTTTTGGATCGGGTTTTTGGCGTATGGATCGTAGGGAGGAAGTCGAAGGGTTGCGAATCAAAAACCTCACATTCACTGTAAAACATAAAAGATTCTGTCATGGTTTGGGGTTTTATGTCAACTCCGGGAGTCGGAAAACTAGTTTTTATAGATGACATGCTGGACAAACATCTTTTTTTGCTCTAAGAAAAGTTACATGCCAGTGCAAAAAGGATGGGCATTTGTTCCCAAATTGTTCCCAAAAATGTTCCCAAATTTTTTAAAAACTATATTTTATTCTAAAAAATAAAAAAAGATAAAAATTGTATAAAAATGTTTAAAAGAATCGAAAATATTTGCCTTTAAAAACTCCATAGCAAAATTTTCAGCATTGAAAATGTCTCTAGATTATAAAATTAAAAAAAAAAAATGTTTAACTAAAAACCGACTCCGAACGGCAAATATGGTATTTTTATGAGGAGTTTTTTCATAGCAGAAATACACTCGGATATTTGCCATTGCCTGCCGAGGGTATTTACTATTATTATTATTATTCTACTCCATCTAACAAATAAACAAATTCAAATAATTTCCAACTATTTGGATCCCTTGACATGGAACGCTCATTGGTAAAGTAGGCTTCGAATATTGTGGCTATCACTTTCTGGGACAAAGAGGAAATTTTATTACGTGACCTCGGTAGTCTAGTGTAAGTGCGCTAGCCTGCCATCCCAGAAACGTATCCTTTTCATCCGTACTACTGCACAATAGTCAGCGCATTATTGCATTGTGGCAAGCAAAAACAAACAGTTACACATTGCATCAGTGGCGCCAGCAATAGGAAGCGGGCAAATGCGGTAATAGCTGTGAAACACAGATGGCGCTTCAAGCAGTAAGAAGGCGTTGTCTCTAAGCAACGATAGGTGGGCATTTCCACCACTTAGGACCAGTTGTGGCAGGCTAATCACCTATGTTCCCGAGAGAAGTGAATAAGGAAAAAAAACTTGCCTAAAAGGACACAATAAACGGCTAGTTGTACGCTAATGACACAGAGAAGGTGTTTTGTAGTCTCTTTCGCTCCACAAGGTGGCAACTTTTACATAAGTCGGTTCCAAGGAACGCCCAATCTGGTAAAGCAATCAAGCAAGGTCCAGTATTATTATTATTGATTGGCTGTTTGTGCACTGCGACCTGAAGAGATCTATTGAGCAGCCAAGTAGCCTACTCAAACAGTTTTAGGCTGTTAATAAATACTAAAACTGCTGTAGGCTTGATATCTACCAGGAGGTTTGGATCTATAGCCCATTTCCCAGGTAATTTAGTCTGCGTCGTGCCACTGCTGGGAGTCGCATAGAATATGTTCTGCTGTTTCTTGTGCCTCTTTGCAGAGTCTACAGGAGTCGTTTTCTATCGCACCTATCTTTTTCATGTGATAATTAAGTTTACAGTGTCCTGTTGGTAGTTCAGTGTAAAATTTTATGGTCCAGTAAAAACTATGGTTTTTAGGCCAATGTTCTGCCTACTGTGAGTAAAGATGTTATGCTTCGACCAAAGCTGCCGAGCAAATAGGGAGATGGGCTCCCACACACTACGTTAACTCCGAAATCTTTTCGTTAGTTAGCTGACTTGTAAGGGGATACCTGGTGTGCCCCTAATGTCAGTATTTGGAAGGGGACTACAACAAAGAGTCAGCACGTGAGTTTTACAGTTGCGTTCTATGGGGCTATAACTAAGAATCATTGGAATGTGCGCAGTTTCAGGCATCTCAGCAATCTCATCACTTTCGAAAGGAAGGAAGTTTTTTTTCAAGGATTTGATGAGCTGTCAATGAAAAGATTAGATTTTATAACTCAGAATTATCAATAAAATAACCATCTGATCAGCGTTATTATCTGCAGCATCGACGTCCGATTACTTTTCGAGTACTTGAGGTTGTACTACCAGCTCTACTAAAATAAAAAGAAATAAAATAAAAATTTAAAATATTCATTTATTTACTCATTAAATAATCCAAAAATTCAGTGTTTCTTGCGGGCTATGATAAACAGATTAATGCTAAACTTTTCAATTGAAAATAAATTAAACATATAATTTACTTATTTCGTTTTATTGCAGACAATGTGACATTTCCTAAAGTTTACAAAGAAATAATTTCAGAGAATACTTGGAAACTAGTTCAACAATTAGTAACACTTTGAAGTGGTACTTTGAGGAAGAATTTGATTTGAAAGCATATTAAGTTCACTCAAAGTGCTAGAAATCGGAACATAATTTGTTCTAACCATCCCTAACCAGAAAATATCACGATTTTGTAAGCTTCTCTGAGAAATATTAAAATTAATTTTCTCGAGTAGCGATGGGATGTGAATCGACCCACTTATCAAATCGAAAACGACAGTCAGGAAAGGAATAGTGGCCACATACCGTGTGGGCCACTCCCTGTGTGTTTTAAGGCCTGAGCAGATCTTAAGATGGCACCACCCGTTGCACTTATGGCACCTAACCGAGAATACTTTTGGTCTAGGGTTGGGTTAGATACCAGCCCTGCAGAGAAGTATTTGGAGCATAAATGCTGCTTAGGATTGCTACTGTGACGATAGATTGGGGGTGAGGTACGGTACACTAGGCAGGGCTAGTTTACTGGGGCGGCAGCCCTTGGTCGGGAAAAACCGAGTCATTCCGGTAGCGTAGAACCGGCTGCCATGGGAATGAAGGGAATAGTCCTTTTAGTTTAATGAGCAAGCACCGATTTTTATAGGATGGAATTGGATCAATGAAAAGCAAAAACAAAGACTTTCTGGACACGATCAAGCCTACTAATATGGCAATACCACACAAGATAAATAATTTCACCTCGATTGGAAAATCTAGAGCCACGAATGCGGTAAGAAGTAGGTATCAGAGCACACTCTCCATGGCAGTTGGTTCTACATTAAAGGAACGACCCGTATTTATGTCAGGCTAAGGAATGTCACGTGAACAGAAATCGTCAAAAATTGATGGGGAATATTTATGTTGTTATAACAACAAATTCTTATTAATATATGACAAAACCAAATACACAAACAGAGCATCGTTCAAAAATTTTTTTCTTTTAGAACCCTGCTGACATTTTTTTAAAATAAAATTATTTGGTTAAATAAACCTATTCACCTATTCTTTGAAAACTCTAACAGGTTTGTTAGGCACGTTGTGGAGACCCCGAAAAAACTTAGTACCGTAACCAAACAATCATATTTTCTCTCAGTGCATTTAATTTTCCAGTTGCAAAATAAACAACAAACACATACCCATTAACGCACACAAAAGAAAATAAACTGAAATTTCTGCGTCAACTCTCCCGGCCCCGCCAGCATTTCCCCTGCAGGAAAATGCCTCTACGCTGAGACAAGCGCAGCCACCGCAACACTCGTAGTGCTATGGGACTACGTGGCCGTCAGCCAGAGGGAATTGGAGTTGCCGAAAATAGAGCGGCGCGTGCAAAGATAGGCAACCGTTGAGTGATAGCGACGCTCGGCAGCTAGCCAGACGGGGCCAACATACCAACAACAACGCCGGCAGCAACAGTGCTAGTTGAAGATGCAACGACACACAGGACCCCAACGAACAATGCAAACAACAATAAAAGCAACAACAAAACACTGACATCGCGCATTGAACTACTTTCGATTTGATGCTGTTGGTGGCATTTTTTTTTCTCTTGTGTTTCACATTTTTTTATTTTTTGTTGCATTTTTTGTCATTGTTATGCATTTTTTCTTGTTGTTACTTTTGGTAGATGATGGCGGCAGTGGCGTATGGCTATCGGGGAAATTTGGTGCTGCGGCTGTTTAGGTGAATAGATAGGGAGTAACTGTAGCTGCGGTTGATAGTTTTTGTTGTTGTTGATGGCGTTGAACTTGATCAGTTATGTGGGTACTTGGAAAATGTGTGAAAGTGAATGGGTGAGATAGCGGGTGAGTGTAAGCGCATACAAAAACGCAAATGTGTGTGTGTACGGGTATGTACTGTTATGTGCTTCTAAGGGAGTGAGAAGGCGAAAACCTAATTACAGGCGGAAACGAATTAGGAGAAGTGAGAATGCAATTGAATGATAAAACTAAGATAAGAAAAGGTTGATTTTATAATCCACTTGGAAGGTGTTAAAGTGTGACAAAATATGGGAATTTGAATTTAAGAATAGGAGAGCTCCTCGAACAATATTGGAGCCTGCAAAAGCAACAACAACTGCAAAAGCAATGTTTCTTCCTTTTATCCACCTCTTCTCGACAGACAATGAATATCAAATTTCCTAGCCTAAAGGCTTTGATTTTTTTTTTGAAATTTGAAAGGTCGTGCCAAGAAGCACCGATTGATTTAGTAACTCCTAAAACACTCAGGCTAAAAAGTCTATTGTATTTAAAGGGAGCAGAGGTCGCGGTCGACCAAAAAACACTCGGAGAAGGTAGATGTTGCGTGAACCAACAGATGCCGGCACCTCATGGAACGGTGCAAAAACAACAGTACAGAACCGTGTACGATGGAAGAGTTTTGTCGAGGCTCTATGCACCTGAGATGAATGATCAGAAAAAAAAATTTAAAGCTCTGAAAAGTGAAAGGGTACTCAAGGAGAAAAGAAGATAAGTAACAGAAGGAAAAAGATAGGATAGTATAGAGGAATTGAGGTAGTTAGACCTGTGAGAATTTTCCAGATTCTTTGATAAATCTGAAAATATCCTTCACTTTGAGAGAACGAATTTTACTCATTCTCACGACATCGGAACCTAAAATTCGTAGCCTTGCTCTAGTAAATGCGGGACACTCACAAAGAAAATACTCAGGGCCATCCGTGCCTACTCTAAGCAAGACAGACAAATCGAACGACCATCTGCCGAACGTCTTTTCTTCCAAATTTTAGAAGAAAGTCCGACAATTTTCTGTTCGGGCATGTCACAAAATTCCTTGCAACTCTGCGTCGTACCAAACCGGAACATCGCTTTTTACGTAAATTTTTTACATAATCGCTGATACAATTCATGATTTTTGTAGCTGTGATTCCGGTTATTAGCTCTGGTCCCTGTGGGGAACTGCGATCCACAGTTGGCCAATTCATCAGCAATTTCATTCCTTTGAACCCCGCAGTGTTCTGAAACCCATATATGTAAGTACAAGCCTGGTATATCTTCCAACAGAATTAAGCTTCTTCTTACATTCTTGAACGATCTTTTAGGTTTGCTTTACGTTCTCCAGAGCCTCTAGTATAGTCTGAATATCAGTAAAGACTCCAATTTGTTTCTCACTTCATCTCCTCTCCATTACCCATTCTGTTACTTTGAGAATGGCAAACATTTCCTTGGGAAAACAGTTGTCATTCCTCCCATAGCGTAGTGATACTTATTACTCTTGTTTCGAAAGAAAAAATATATATATACATATATAAAATAAATAAAAATAAAAAAGCGAAGTCTAGGCTGCATATTTACAAATTATTTGATTTTCCTACTTTTGCTGGTTCGTACTTTTCATCTTAGTTAGTCTTGTTAGTTTCAAGGTAGTGCGAGCACACCTCGTAAGAATATCTGTCACTCAAGTACCCATGTATTCACTTTGGCCGGTTATCCATAAATGGTGCACCCGCTGCTTGAACGCAACCTCTATTAGTAGTTGGAGGCGGTCCGAAGCAAGCTTGGACGTACACTCATGTGATTTCGAGGCTGTCTTAGGCATAGTTCTATGGCATGTACCTCAGCCTGCAAAAACTTAGTTAGCTTGCCTTGCTGATAAATAGGATCCTTCTAGTTTGTATGCCATAAAAGCCACGCTAAGTATTACAGCTGCCATATCATTATATTACTTATGACGGTGATGATAAATGGTTTACTAGACAGGGCTAATTTACTGGGGTCCTTAAGTTTATGACGGTCCTCAAGGTTCCGTGCCTCAATTGGATCTATTTGGAAAGAAGGTCTTATAATTCAGAGGAAAATTTAACTTCGTAAATCTTCGGTTATTTCTTCGGGCAAATAGGTACTGAAGGGTGTGGGGATGTATTAGTTCTTTATTTTGTGCATTTTATTTAGAAATGAGTCTTTCCTGATTACGACATGCAGAGGAGGCAAGCTTAGAAGCATATCCAGAGTGGGAGTGAAAGTTGTCTGCTAATTATTGTCTGAAACTAAATTGTGGGTTTAAACTGGGATCATACGGAGTTAAAGAAAATATTTCCCAAAATAATGAAACATAGAAGAGACCAAAGGATCAAAGTTAGCATAAAGACACTTCCAGTCTTTCGCATATCGCCCTATTCCAACTAAAGCGGATATCACCACTTCTCAGAGAATAAAAATTTCCTGATCGTTTCTCAGCCCATTTCTATCAGACATGCGGACTTTGAATCTTGCTTTTCTATTTATAAATTCTCGTAGATGGAGTTTTCGCATGCGATTTTTTTCTATCTTGTCTCCCAAGTAACGATTTTGAACCCCAGTGAGGAGAAGTCTAATATTTACCCATCTCCGCTTATATCACCTGCAGTCCCGCACAAGTTTAGAATTAAACGCGAAGGCACCCAAAGCTCTAATTTATGCCGGGCTATTACTAAAGACGAATACATCTCCTTCGGGAGGTTAATCTACTCATTCAAAATTGCTCAAATCTCAGCTTAGATGACGCTTGGCAATTGAGAAGAAAGTCTTGACGGTAAGCGTCGCAAAAAGATGTCAACCATTATTTTTAAAAGAATTTAACCTCCACTTTATTATACTAAAATTTAGTAGACTATAAAACTGCTTACTCGAAATTATGCTAAAAATTCTTTTTTTTTTTTTTAAGTTTGAAATTGTACAATAATCGAAATTCGTTGATTTTGTTTTTTTATTTGAACCAAGTTTGAATCTTGGGTTTAAATATATGGTGGACCTACAGTTTCAAGCCGACTCTGAACGGCAGATATTTTTTATGAGGAGCTTTTTCATGGCAGAAATACACTCGGAGGCTTGGCATTGCCTGCTGAGGGACGGCCGCTATTAGAAAAATGTTTTTCTTCATTTTGTTGTTTCACAGAGATTCGAACACACATACTTCATATTCGGAATGGCAGTCACGCACCAACCACTTCGGCTACGGCGGACGCATTTAAAGTTTTGCTATCGATTCCGGAGCGCGCGAGCGCCCTTTGTTAATTGTTGAATAACTCGAAAAGTATTTGTCGGATTCACTTCAAATTTTTACACAATATTTTTGAGATATTATACTTTAATAAAATGCAAGAAAATCCATTTTTTTAATTCTAACTTCCTCTAACCCCTTAATGTTTTTTAAAAACTGTAGAACATTCTGGGTTTTATTGTTCCATAATTTATATGAAACACCGCCAAGTTGGTGTAGCCTTTTTCTGCCTAGTGCAGGACATTCACAAAGAATGTGTTCTGAAGCGTTCCATTTCACAGAATCGTCAGATGAATCGGCGGAGAGACCACTTTCGTTCAAGCGATATCTCAGGCTACAGTGGCCTGTAAAGTAACCAGTTAAAAGTCTCAAGTCTACTATGCTGAGCGAAAGTAGCTTAACAGGAATTCCTCTTTCCGGCATGGGGAATTGTTGCGCTATACAGGGCCCGCTACGCGCCGGCATCAACTGTCTATTAGTTGGCTAAATGAAGTATTGTTTACAAGCTCGTGGAAGCAAGAAAATGAACAAAAGAAAATCAGTAATGAATTTAAACGTAATAGTCTAATTGCATTATATTTGGCTGGAAAATCACAACCAACGACTGTTCGTGAGCTCGAGCAAATGGCGAAAGAGCTGAAAATATCTGACCGTAGCATCCGCCGCATACGGAAAAATCAAATCAAATCTCAAGGTCAAGCCTTACAAAATCCAAAAAGCGCGTGATCTCACACCAAAGCAGCAACAAATCAGAATTGAGAGAGCGAAGGAGTTGCTTCGCTCGGCCGAAAGCTATCAATTTCCGTGTTTCGAATATTGTGTTTTCTGACGAGAAAATTTTGCAAATTGAGCAATTCGTAAACTGCCAAAACGATAGGGTTTATTTAACCGATCATTCATACAAGAATTGGAGTCATCGATTGACCACCAGGAAGCAGCATCCGCCACAGATAATGGTTTGGGAGGCTGTAACCGCAGATGGGCGCTCTCCAATCGTTTGTCGAGCCTGGCATCAAGGTAAATGCGGAATATTATTGGGAAAGTATTCTGGAGGTTGCTGGCGGCCGCCGTAGCCGAATGGGTTGGTGCGTGATTACCATTCGGAATTCACCAAGAGGTCGTTGGTTCGAATCTCGGTGAAAGCAAAATTAATAAAAACATTTTTCTAATAGCGGTCGCCCCTCGGCAGGCAATGGCAAACCTCCGAGTGTATTTCTGCCATGAAAAAGCTCCTCATAAAAATATCTGCCGTTCGGAGTCGGCTTGAAACTGTAGGTCCCTCCATTTGTGGAACAACATCTAGACGCACACCACAAATAGGAGGAGGAGCTCGGCCAAACACCTAACAGAAGTGTAAGCGCCAATTATTTATTTTTTTTTTTTTTTTATTCTGGAGGTTGCTTTGAAACCGTGGGCAGACAAACATTTGACTGGCAGATCATGGACGTTTCAACAGGACTCGGCACCCTAAAAAACAAAGTTCCGAACTTAATAACGTCCACACAATGGCTCTCAAATTCACCAGATGCGAATCCGATGAATTATTCTCTTTGGGGCATTGCGGAGAGCAAAGTCTGAACTAAAAAGTTCACCAGTCTCGAGACGCTGAAAAAAAGCCATTGTCCTCGAGTGGGCCAAAATATTTGCAAGTCACATTCGGGTATCTTGCGATTCGTTTCTCGACTGTCTCAAGGCCATTGTCAAGGCAAAAGGTGGTCATATCGAGCAAATATAAATTGATTCTTAATTTTGTATTATTTTCACACATTTTTTACTTTGAATTGAATAAAAGTATTTTCCAAACGAAATTTATGGCCTTCTTAATTGGTCACACTTCGAGTGCCCGACCCTATAGTTATTTAACGCAATGCCTAATTATTCTCTAGAACAAGTTCCACTTTAGTGGAGATTAATCCATACTGATTTTTATTTAAAAAAAAATTTGATGCTTACCAGTTTGGTCCAACACCAGTTTTACTCTGGGTCCACTCTAGTTAATGTTGTTTACGAGCTTTTTTTATTTTTAAATAATCTTAACACTAAAAATTTTACACTTCCAGTATTATCCACGAATTTTTGGCGCGTGTATCTTTGGTGAAACTGAGCAATAAGGAATTACTTAAGTATTTATACACATCTTTAGGAACCTTTTGTCATACGTTGGAGATATGATTTTTTTGAAATGAGAATTATTTTTAATTGAACTTTTTGAATAACGTATTTCTGTACAACTCACGCACTATAATTTTTTTTAAAGTATTTTTTTTAAAGGATGGTCTCGAATTTTATGTTTTTTTTTTGTTCAATGTATCTCACGAACCACATATGTTGGTATGTATACATATATCTTTTTGTATATATAAATTTTCTTTTGTTGGTATGTGTTAGAAAAATGTTGTAAATATGTTTAGCCAGCTTTCTTAGCACAAAGGTTGTTTTATCCGAGTAAGCAACTGGAGGCACAGCTACTACTTTTGCGAAGTAGTTTGAATTTGTGTGTGTTTTTTTTATAAATTTCACTCAACTTTTTCGATCTAAGTATAGTTTTTACGATCACTTATACTCTTTTGAGACATTCCAAATTTAAATTTAAATATTCATTCAAAAATCCACACAACAATTAGTCACCGATATCTCACACGATCAATAAATAGCACCCCGAAACTGTGTATACCGATCGCAAGCGTGCGCATCAACGTCCCAATTTGGAATGCAACAATCAAAAAGTGGACTCGAACTAAAGAACGAATATCTACTATACATGCACATACATAGGTACATTTGTATACGCGTCAAGTATATGTGATTCTAGCAGGAATCACAGAAGCAGCACATCCGTTAAACGATCGCAGCGATCTTGACAGTCGCCTGTGCTGCTGGTAGCTGGTGGCTGGTAGCACAACAGCAACCCCCCAAAGTGCGTGCGTGCGTGCAGTATTGGCACGCACCACGAGCAGACGGCGACGATCACATCAGTAGCAGCAGCCGCAGCAGCCACAGTCACCGCAAATGCATCCGCCGCGGCAGAAGCCACACAGTAGCAGTGATGGTGGCAATGCTCGCAGCAGCGTAATCCCCTAAACACGCAAACTTCTTCTGCTCGCTTGTTGCAATGCGTTTTCTAGGTCCGCCGACTAGAAAAAATGCAGCAGCGACCCAACATCCCTGTTTTCTTACTTTTACGACTCTGTGTATGCATTAGACACTTTGCCAAATACCAAAGTGCCAAAAATAGTCCAAAGCCATGGGCCAGACGTTGGACAGACATTTTTTCGTCTAGCTGGACGACGACGGACGTGGAAAAAAATGCGATTTGTCGTGCGCAATGGAAATAGCGGACTTTGGAATGTAGCAGCCAATAAAAGGAGGAAATTAACAGACACAAACTTTGCTGTAAAAATTTTGGGAAGAGACGAATTTCTTTTATTTGGAATAAAAATATATGCAGCAAACTGCGAGCATTGCCTTCTACTGTATGCTTCCAAGGAAATTTGGGCTAAAAGTAGGGACTATTTGGGCTAAAATTAGAGACTACATCTAAAGATGGATAAATAAGGTTATGATGATGGCGAAAAAACACTTACGAGATTATAAGGACGGACAAACCCTGTTGACAAAACCGTCTTCTATACGATATTTTTCGTAAGAATTCTCTACATGTACATATATACTTACATATACAGGGTCCGGCCTTCGAAGTGTTACGAATTAAAAAGGCCCCACAATTAGTTTCGAAAATTACTTTTATTCAATTCAAAGTAAAAATTGTGTGAGATTAATACAAAATTAAGAATAATTTTACTTTTGCTCGATATGACCACCCTTTCCCTTGACTATGGCCTTGAGAGAGTCGAGAAACGAATCGCAAGCTGAATGAATTAAAATTCGAATTGTTGGAGCATCTACGGTATTCACCAGATTTGGCCACTAGCGACTTCCATCTGTTTCCAGACCTAAAAAATTCATGCGTGGAAAGCGTTTTTCATCAAATGATGAGGTCCAACAGCTGTGGAAGCGTATTTTGCAGCCCATCCAGATTCTCACTTCAGGGATGGAATTTATAAACTGGAATCTCGTTGGAACAAGTGTATTGATGCTCATGGAAACTATACTGAATAATAAAGTGTATTTCAATCCATAAAATTGTGTTTTTCTTATCCAACCACAAAACTTATTGAGCAACCTAGTATGTAAATGCTAAGAATATAATGCACGTGTTCCACTTCTACATCGCCGATGGCTATAAGATCATCGCTCTTCTCCTCAACTTTCACCGCTCATTATTGTCCTTAGTTCGTTCACCTCAACTTACTTTCATAATTGACACGGACAACTTGTCATTGATGCAACTGCAGTTTGCTTATGACATGCGTATGTATGTATGTTTGTATGTAGTATCCATTTAATCACGTGACAAAACCTATGACTTAAGCGGCAACCAGCGACTACATGTGCCCATATACACGCATACATACGTACATATGCATGTGCAGCGGTATAGTAACTATACAGTTTACGCATCCTGCAGTTCATTCACCTTCTTGTAGTCACCAGCTGAAAACAACAACACACACTAGTTTGTGCAATTAAAGGAAATGCAGAAAGAAAAACAATAGTCAGGATTAAGTGAAATTAATCACTGTTTTTTTTCTTCTTAAACTATACTTGTATTGCTTTCTTTCTTCTACACGTTTTCATGCTTCAAATGGCAGCATAAACAGGAACAGGATAATGTAAGATGTCGAAGTCACGCAGGCGCAAAACGTGCATCGAAGAGTTCATTCACCTGAGAGTAAATTAAAAACAACCAAAATAAGCACCAGTTGACATGCGCGCGCAAATGAGATACAAGTAGACAACATCCGCACACATACACACACACCCGAATATTTGGAAGCCAAAATTTCGTGGGGAGTGAAACCAAAAAGGAAATGCGATCAATAAAGCGCCAAGTACATATATTTGTATGAATGTAAATGTATGCACAACGTGCAACATGCTGCCTCAACATCCACATCTGCGCCCTAAATGCATAAAATCAAATACAACAGAGTTACGAAACCACCACGTTCGCGACTCAAGATCAGTCACAAAAGTGTGTAGCAAAACAAAAATTTAAAATCCAAAGTCTCACCAGACTTGCGTGACATATATTGATTTCTTTTAACGCACACATACACATATACATAATTCTAAAACTGAGAAAAATTACTTACCCCACGCCACCTCATATCTGAAGGTGTGAATGATCCACCACCACCACCACTGACACCACCTTTGCTGTTACTCGCTCGATCGCCACAGACTCAAGCGCGATGTTGCTAAGCGCTCTTCAAATACTCACTTTTTGAAACACAGAAACACACAATCAAAAAGCCACGAGTGTACTGCTGTTTTGTTTTTTTTTTTTGGTTTTGGTTTTAATTTTCAATCGAGTGTTTCAAAAACATGCATCCATTCTTCGGTTGGTCGTTGACAAGCGGCAACAGTTGCTCACTGCAGCAATCACTTTCACCACATGTTGCTCTCAACTCATAAATTCGGCGCTTAAGTGATGCCGAGGTGGCAAAGCTGGTGAAAGAAACCCTAGGCTGGGTATGTAAGGGTGCTTTGTTGGCAGATCCAGCTTGTTATTGCTAACGATGCATATGATTTGTGACAATCTATTTGACAGACAGCTTCACTCAAGCTAAGCAATTAAAAGTCGAAAACGCGAAAGAAGTGGCAGTCGCATACGAGTACAGCGTAGCCGTCGAAGTTGGCGAATGGCTTCCCACATAACTCATTGAACTGATTTGGGAGGAGGAGAAAACTTTGGGTTAACATGATTAATATTGGAAATGTGAAAGGCTTGGCAAAGAGGTAGATGAATGGAGGAGGTTCGATGTAGCAGTTTGCTGAGAATTTAAGAATAGAATTGTAAGTGTAGAAAGTACAGTCTGACCAAAGCGCAAAGGACGCGGAGGATATGGTTGTAGGGTGCAAAAGAGTTAGATGAGGTCCGGTTAGTGAGCGAAGTGAATTGAAACTGGAAGATGTCAGAGGCTTAAAAAAACATTTCTCATTTGCAAGAATGTCATAATTAAGTATGCACAAATGACCAGCAGCTCGCCCTTTATGCTGCTTGAAAAGCCGATAGGGATATCTATAAAGGAGAGGATAAAATATTTAAACTTTTTTTACCTCTTTTATTTTTACACTTAAAAGAATGCCGCTAGGGTGTGCATTCCTGCCTTCAGCACTACGCCCGTAAAAACCATTTTGGCAGAAGCGGAACTACCAACACTACAGGAAATAATACGCGAAATCCATGCTCGCTTGGTACCTAAAATAACATTTCGATCAGACTCAATTAAAAACAGCCAAAGTATTCCCTCTACCTTGCACCTAGTTCTTAAGAACGTAAAGAACTTAAATCTACCCCGGCCCGAGGGAAACCGCATTTTAACCCACCCACCATGGATTATTAAAGAAACGTCATGTGACCTCAGTCTTGAAAAGACTAAAAAAATCCAATGGTTCTGCTGATGCCTTTCGTCAGTTATTCCTGGAACTTAAAGCTCGCTATGAAGCGGAAAAATGGGCATTTGGTACACAGATGGCTCCAAATCTAAAGACTCATCCCCCAGATACGCAGTTGTCGACACCAATTGGTCACGTCCTCAAATTGCAAATACTACCAGACATTTCATCTGCGTTCACATCAACATGGCGTTAAAGACCGCTTCCAAAGTCCTCATATGTACCAACAGCTTGTCGGTCCTGAGAGCAATCGAAAATCCAACCCATGCCTCGATTACAGTCAATTCAATTATGATATGCTCATCGAAAACGATCAGAAGATTAAATTCCAATTGATACCTGGACACATTGGTATCAGGGGCAACGAAGCAGCAGATCGTGTCGCAAAATCGAATAACTCAACACCTGTAACAACAAAGAACACTGTTGAAAAAGTAGATGTCAGGCGATTTATACTAAACCACATCCGAAACGTTAAAGTACAGAATTGGTTTAATTTCAACACCCTTAACCCAGCCATAAATCGAGAACTACCGATGCCTACTTATCCAACAAAAGTTTCAAAAAAGCACATTAAAACGCTCATAAGACTCTGCCATCAACACCTATTAACAGGCAATCCACCACCAACTTGCCCGCTCTGTCCACATGTTTTGACTTTGAAGCACATTTTTTCTGAATCCACTGCTCTCGAAGAAGTCAGACACCGCCTTTTCAAACACAATTGGATTGAACTCCTCAAGGTTCCCAATGAAGTGAACATAATTTTAATCAACAACTTTATCAAAGCTGTGAAAGCAACAATCTAAAATTAGTATTTAAAAATATATTCATATATAAAGAGCCCTGAGCCTTGGCAGCTAATGCTCATTAGTAAATTTTAGCAAGTTAATTTATTTAATTTTGTTAATAAATTATAATAATAATAATAACAGAATGCATAACATCTCAGGAATATTTTGTCAAAATTTCCAGTCGATCAGTTCAGATCAATTTCCAGTTGAGTAGTTGAGCGTCCATTACTCCTGCACACCATAGCCGAATGCGTTGGTGCATGACTACCAGTCGGAAGTGCACAGGCTCGTAACCACAGACACAAAACACCAAGTGATAGAAAAAGTTTTTTCTAATAGCGTTCGCTCCTTGGCAGATGACGGAAAGTCTCCGACTGTATTTCTGGGTCGAACTTTTTAGTTTCTTTTCTATAACTCACTTAAATTAATTTTTTCATTTACTTATGTTCTGACTAAATAAATTTCTAAGAGAAAAAATTTGTGGGGTGCGTCTTGATGTTTTTCCACAAATGGGCGGACCTACACTTTCAAGCCGACTCCGAAGGGCACATATTTTCACGAAGAGCTTCTTCATGGCAGAAATACACTCGGAGGTTTTGCCATTGCCTGCCGAGGGGTGGCCGCTGTTAGAAAAAGACTGCTGTAAAATAGTAGTAAAAAGTCGTTAGTTCAAATCCCATTAAAAAGACCACCCTGTATATATTATATCCCATTCTAAAACCCCTTGATGAAAAAAAAATTTTAAACATCTTTAGGATCTCTCTTTTATGTATGTAGTTGGATTTATTATTACTTTTTTCTTGCATTCATAAGTTTTTAATGTACATATATAGTATTTTAATATACATATATATGTATATATTAAATATTTCTATACACTATATATATGCTTATATACCATGTATATGTATTTAAGTATATACGAATCATTTTTGAAAAGTGGAACATAATAAATTTGCTATTCAATATACATACAATTTTTTCATACATTTTTCAAAAGTATGTCTTCTTGTAATGCTATTTTATTTATAGTTTCTTCCATTAATTACTTCCCCGTTAGCTATTCGAATATGAATTGATTTCGTTTTTTTCTTACTTTGGAGAACAATAAAAATACATTTATATACTAAGAGTTTTTAATATAATGAATTATTTATTCATAATTGAATTATAGCTTATTTGACAAATAATAGGGTGTTTTCACACGTTCAGCTTTTTTTTTATTTTTTCATGTTTTTAATTTATAAGTGAATGATATTAATTTTCAAATATGTGCGATTTTTTAAAACACTTGGTTTGGATGAAAAATTGTAGTCCTCAAATTTGGTGTTAGACATAAAATGGATAAATAAAAAAATAAGACAGAAGTATAAATAATTAAAAAATGTTATAAAATAAATGAAAGAAATAAATGGGCGATCAAATAATAATTCAATTATATAATATAAATTCAAATGAAATTAAATAGTGCCGTTTATGAGTATGGCATCTCAATTTAAAGCTATCACTGCATATTTTTATATGTATATATGTAGATACAATTTTCGGAACCCTAATGGACATTATGGCTGTACTACCGTTATTTATTTTTTGCAAATTTTGTTGAGGTAGGAAAATATTTTATTTTATTTATTTTTTTTTTTTTTGAAAATAAGGTAAGGCTTATGAAAATACTGTAATTTTATAAAAACTAATACTCCAATATGTAATATAATGGAAATACCAATCCCGAAATCAAACTCCTACAATTAACCCTTTGGGGCGGAAACGCTCGACGGGCGAGCGTCGCTGAGAACGAAAGGTATTGGAGTGCGCAGTAAAGAAAATAAATACGTTTAACGCGATAAAAACTAAGGCTTTATTTAACACAAGAAACATTTTTCATAAAATCAAAAATAATAACTGCTATCACTGCTAAAGTTGAAATGCCTGAGTGGATTCCTTATTGCATGGATTTCACTTCCACTTGACGAGGTCATGCCGTCATCTTCCGTCTTTTCAGTTTCAAAGTAATATTCGTCAGAACTGTCACTATCTAACGTATCATCTCTAGAGATCGCTTAGCCTTCGTGCGAAGAATAAAATATAACATATATAAAAAAAACTGCTGGTTCCTTTGTTATTGGCACTGAGAGACTGAATCGAAGAACTGAAATTCGTTCTGACTCTACCGTCGCCTCACAACGTAAGTTTACATTATAAGGAAGATAAGACTTCATCGCTAATGACCCCCAATGTCTTTGAATGAAAACGTGACTCTTTTACTATACCTATGCGTATCTTATCGCTCAGAACGACAGACGTCGCGAGCTTTGTAGCTGCGAACTAATTTGGGCGGCTATATGCCGTCACTCGTCCCCAAAGTTTAAATGCAACTTTGTATGCATACACAGAACTGTTTCATATATCTCAGTGGTTCAATTTTTAATTCAAGTGAATTATATATTTTTATATTTTATAATTATATATATATTATTTATGGACAAGTGTGTTGGAAACCAGTATTTCTTAATTTTTTTTCATAAAATGTGTTAAATATAGTCTCAAAATATTTTGCGTTCACATAAATAAAATACATTTTTTCAATTTTCGACGAAAGTAAACAAATAAAATGTCGGTACTTGTCCCGAAATTTCGGGATTACATTGAAAAATCCCGTACCAAATAAATTTGTAAATGTAAACAAATAAAATTTCGGTACTAGTTCCGAAAATAATCATATCTAAAATTGGCATTTCTTTTATATACACACTAAGTCGTCAAGCCTTGGCGCCCCGTAACAAAATACTGAAAAAAATGTGAGCTAAATTTTCAACAATATGCCCAACAGGTTATAAAGTGAAACGTTGGTAACTTGGAAAAATCAAAATAAAAATGTAATTAATTCGAATATGAAAACTGTGTGAATCATTCTGCATATACTCGTATAACTGGATTTTTTCGTATTGAAATAGTTGCGATAGATCGGATACGGAGCTACTCGTGTGACCTACGCATACTAAAGCCACGAGTTTAGGTTCCATGCTGTCATTGGTTTATCTATCTTAGACTATCTAAAATGCAAATATAAAATAGGGTTCCCGAATTTCGTTTACACATTTACTCTCTATACAAAACAAAGCGTGCGTACCTTGTCATTTTGTGTTGCCCAATTTTTCAGATGTATGCATGTACGCTCTCTGAACTTTTACCTCCCCCAAAGCACTAATAGTAATGCGCCTAAAAGATGCAATATAAATGTAACAATGAATAGCGAAAATTTAAAGAATCAGTGGTAAAGTTGTGATGCCCGAATAAATTTGTAAATTCCTAAATTTTTAATAGCGAAAGACCTGGATTTTGGGTTTTTCCATACGCGTCGTCTTAGCTGAAAACTTTATCTATAGATCGTCTTGGAGGTTATAGTATTGATGGCATATAACCTTTGGCTATGAAACTCAGACTACGCTTGCAAAGCTTGAAAAACTGTGTTTTAAAATATTTTAGATATAACTAATTAAAAACATTGGCCTCAAACGACTTGGCTTCACTTGGTGTGTCCAACTGGCGCCGGTTAGCACGAGAAAGAAACGACTGGCGGCGAGCTTTGTTAAGCTCGGCAAAACTATGTTTAAAAATAATCTAATATCTATTTCTCCAGCTCATTTTTACTGCTAGTGCACATTCTGTTTTTTTTATATATATTTTAATATTTTTTATTTTTTAAATTTAGAAAAAAATAGCACTTTAGCACTGTTTAAAAGAAAATCATCATACTAATAAAAATTGAAAAAATTGAAACGAGGCAAAATAGAGACTGAATTGGAGGAGGATTGTTGATGAAGCTATGGTCCACCACAGACTGTGAAGCAAAGAGAGAGAATAAAAATTGAAATTTAGAAGAAAAAAATAGCACCTAATGTTTAAAAAAAATCAAAATTCTAATAAAACTTTAAACTTAGAAAAAATAATAGCACTTACTTTTTAAAGGGAAATCAAAACTCTAATAAAATATGCTACCTTCTACGAAATAATATAGTTTAGTTCTTGAGTAAATAATTATTCCAGCATCCTCTATCCCGACTACTGCATTTTGACACAGCATTTTTAAAGCTTACTTTCACAACATTGACTTTCATTTTAATCTAAAAATGAAACTGCATAAAATTCGTATTCTTAGCATCTTCCGCTGGTTGAACTGCCTTAAGGCACCTTTCTGGTCTAGAAACATGAAAATTAAAGGCGTTGAAAATTGAAGAAGAACAACCGGTTTCAATTGAAAATCATTTTTATTCATTAGATCAATTCTTTATTTACAAGAAAAAAATTTCAATGACAATAATAAAAAAATTGCTTCCCCTGACGTAACACATGCCACTGGCGTAACTGATTATGTTGCTCAGATACGTCTGAAAAAAAAAATTCGGTCAATTATTCATCAGGAGATATGTCGCTATGGTGGGTAGCAGATTTACAAAAATAAAAAATTTTCCAGATATTTTATCTGTTTATTGCAAAAACAAGAAAATTGATTTTTTCACGTTCTCGCTCTTAACAAAAAAAAAATAAAATTTATTATAAAATTATAATTCTGCTACCAGCGAGAGCCACAACTCTACTCCATAACATATTAAAAATTCAAATCAATCGGCGTAGTACTTTTTGAGAAATTACCAATGCCAACTCGGAAAAAATAGTTTCGAGAAAAACACGGTTAACGCGCTTATACCTGTGCGTCGTACTCCAAACCGGTCTCGTTTTAAAGGACTGTAACGTCTAAACTACAACGAATTTTAATATAAATATTTGCAAGCATATTTTTGAAAGTATAAACTATCAAAACATGAACAAAAAATGGATTTTTTCAAAATTCTAGAACAGAAAGGTGCCTTAATAAACAAGTAGCATATCAAAACGATTCATTAAACGCAAAATTCCATTGCAATAACCAAAAATTTACTTTTATTTCGGAAAAAGCGCAGGCATCCCGGTATTCGGAATGCTGTGTGCCGTGGTATTAGATGCCTTAATCAGTAGGTAAGTGAGTAAATATTACTTTTTGGCTAACTATTCATTCGCTTAACGTTTTCTGGCGATCAAAATTTGAACGACAATATTTTTAGAATCTCACTACAGTTAATACAAATTTTAAAAAGCACAATTAACGGGTAAGTGAAATTAAATGGAAATGGAATTTTCACATATTTTTCTATTACCCGTAATAGCCGCATTCTTTCTGCAAACTTTTTTTTTTAACTGTACCCGCCGCCTTTAGGAAGCTTTCGCTACACTTCCATTTTCTCTGCATTATCCAAAATGCTTCGTACTGTGAAAACGCATATGTAAAGAAATTTTAATTTCTTTTTTTTGGCTTTTTTTATTAGAATGTTTTTTGTTCGGGTTTTTTTTCAGTTGTATGTGATTTTATTGAATTCAAACAAACTTATTTCAAATATGTATTAATGTATGTATGTACGTTTACATAATATAGCACTGTTTTTTTTTTGTTTTTGTTTAATAATTACTTTAAGTAAATGGTATAATAAAATATGTATGTATTTGTGTAGTTCATTGGAATATCATTTTTTTGTTTCGTCGTATTTGGATTAAATAACACTAACATCAGCATTCATTGTTGTCACTAAACTTAAGATGGTTTTTTTTTCATAATTCTGTTTAGTTCTTCTTGTTTTTTTTTCTTCTAAGGTAGTTAATTTTTTTATAAATATTTTTTATAGTTATTGTAGTATTAACTTCATTAAGAACTACTGCTTGCAACTTTTTGCATTTTTTTTTTTTGATTTTCATATATATTTATTTATTGTAATTTTATATACAATACATATGTATAAGGTAGTTTACAGGATAAGAAGTAGGTGTGTGTATGTTTTTGTGTGTGCTTAGCATTTGAAAGGCAGTCGAACAACAGGGCGATTAGGTGGCCGAATAAAAGTGAAAAGGGAATGATTTTGTACAATTTTTGTGTTTTTGTTTTCATACAAAATATATGTTTAATATGCAATTAATGAAACCAAACCGCTTGCGTGCAAAAATTGAGAAAATTTAGACACAGCTCAGTTTTGTCTTAAGGGGTTAGGGGTAGTCAGAGGCCCGAAAAAATGATGATTTTCACGAATTTTTGTTTGCTACTTAATTAATTTATTTAACAAAAATAAAAACATAGCATAAAAACATCATGTTTTAACTTGACTTCACCAAAATTTCAAAAAACAAAATTAATAATTGCAAAAGTTATCGCTGTTTGTGGGAAGCCCGTTTCTCCAGAAGTCCCTTGCGGTGAACATCACAAGTCCTTGCAGATTCATCTAAAACCAATCAGACAAGAGAAATTAGTTTTATTAATAGATAATCTCGGGCCGGATCGAAGCTTTTTTTTTTTTTTCAAAATGAACAAAATGGCGGCCTCAGAAAATTTTTCATCCAGATTTTAGAAAGAAAAACCAACAGTTAATTGTTAAAAAAAAATCGAAGTTTTTGAAAAAAAAAAAATCCTTCGATCAGGCACAAGTTTTTTATGTTTTTCAAAAGCTGTATAAATTTTATTGAAATCTACGTAGTGGTTTTTAAGTTACAGTGTTCACCAGTTTGAAAAACATAGTTTTGAGAAAAACGCATATAAAGTTTAGCTATCTGCTCTGGAGCGCCCGAGCGCCCGTTGTAAATTGTTGAATAACTCGAAAAGTATTTGTCGAATTCACTTCATATTTTTACACAATATTTTTAAGATATTATACTTTAAGAAAATGCAAAAAAACACAAATCGATTTTTTGAAAATTCTGACTACCCCTAACCCCTTAACCCTTTACCGCATATGAACCCTTATTTGGTATTGCAGTTTCGAACCATTTTAAATTATGTATTTAGCATTATTTACCATCAAATATATATTTAGCAATAATAAACCGTCTATGATTTTATGACATTTCGGAATAACCTCACTTTTGTACAAGTGGCTGAAAAAGCAGAATTGAAATGCGTGTGATTCATTTACAAAAAAACGATAAGAGTGTGAAACTTATGTGCTTTTTAACAAACAAAAATATTTTCACGGAGTCTAATCGACTCATCTTTCTCGTCGGATAATAATTTTTGCGCTCTTCAACTGTTTTCTATACTTCACAACTAGTTTTTATACATCGTACCGTAACAAAAAAAAATTTAAAACGTTTTTATTATTTTTCTTTTAATATGTCTTATTGATCATTACTTTAAGCTATTTCCACCGTGAAACAAATATTTTTTCAATGCTTCATTAATTCATGCAGTAAAGGCTTAATTCGTTATTCTCTTGATTTTATGGCGCACAAAAACAAAATTACGGCAATGGTTATCGCATGACGAATTACAATAATAACGAACTCGGTTTAGATACTGTTATTTCATAAAATTTCACACAATTGGTTTTTTACAAATAAAAGTTAAATTTATAAAAACAAAATATTTTGTAAACAATTTTATGCAACATTTGCCTTTTTTTGGTTTTTGAAGAACTAAAACAACTTTTTGGAAAATTTTCGAAAATTTTCTAAATTTATTTTCGAAAATTTTTAAATTTTTTTTCAAAAAGATTTTAAATTTATATTCGAAACTTTTTTAAATTTTTTCGAATTTTTTTTTAAATTTTCGAAATTTTTTTAAAGTTTTTGAATTTATTTTCGAATTTTTTTTTAATATCTTCGAAATTTTTTTATTTATTTTTTGTTTCTTATTAATTCAATATAAAAAAACATTGATTAATAAATAATTAAAACTTTTTTGAAGTACTAAATTTTTTTATTTCATTTTCGAATTTTTTTTTTAATTTTTTGAATTTATTCTCGAAATTTTGTTTTAATTTTCAAAATTTTTTTATTTTTTCGAAAATAAATTTAAAAATTTTGGAATTTGTTTTCGAAATTTTTTCGAAATTTTTTATTTTTTCAAATCTATTTCCGAATTTTTTTTTAATTTTAGAAATTTTTTTAAATTTTTTGAATTTATTTTCGAAATTTTGTTTTAATTTTTAAAATTTTTTCGAATTTTTTTTTATTTATCTACATTTTGCTTTTTATGATTTCAATATAAAAAAAATTTGGTTAGTAAACAATTAAAACTGCTGTGCTTCTGACTCTACTGCCAACCTCCTCACACAATCGGTTTTTAACAAAAAAATTAAATTTATAAAAATAAAATATTTTGTATTCAATGTTATGCAACATTTGTCTTTCTTTTTTTTCTGCAGTACTAAAAAAACTTTTTGAAAACTTTAAATTTTTTATTTGTTTTCGAAAATTTTTAAATTTGTTTTCGAATTTTTTTTTAAATTTCCCAAATTTTTGGAAACATTTTTAAAATTTATTTTCGAAAAAATTTTAAAATTTTTAAGTTTATTTTCGAAATTTTTTTTAAATTATTAAATGTATTTCTGAAAATCTTTTTAAATTTCCTATTTTTTTCGAAAATTTTTAAAATTTTTTTTTTTTAATCTTTAAAATTTATGTTTTTTTTTATTTTTTAAATTTTATTTTCGAAATTTTGTTTTTTACTTATATTTTGCTTTTTACTATTTCAATATAAAAAAACATTGGTTAATAAATAATTAAAACTGCTGCGCTTCCGACTCTACCGCCAACCTCCTTTCCAATTCTGATCGTCCTACAATGCCTGTGTACTGCCGCTTTAAATATGCATACGTATAAGAGTTGCTGAATTTTATTTATATAGATTTTTACTTTGAAAAACTAACTTTTCTAAACAATTTTACAAATTTTGGAATCTTTGTTTTTCACAGTGCTGCAAATGAGATATTGCAAAATTTATACATATTTATAGATAAATTTAATTTGTTTTTTAAATAATTCTTAATTAAAATTAATTTAAATTTAATTTTTAATTTTTTTTTAATTTTACAATACATTCTCTTATTGATGCGGGTAAAATGATAACGGCTCACTTGTTTACTTTTTTACTTTTTTGCTTCTTTGTGTTATTTCTCACATTTTTTTTCATATTTTAGACTGCGTGTTTTTTCTTTTTACTCTAATTGTATGTTGCTGTTATAAAAATGTTTCGTTATTTACGGCAATTAATTACAAATTTGCTTAATCACCAACGCAGTGCTTAGTATTTTTTATTTATTTTTTTATTATTTTTTGTTTTCTTTTAAGGTATGAAGGAATAAAATAACGCATATTTGTTGCCACTACACTTTCATATTTGTTTTGGTGGCCCCATTCAATTGCAAATTCCATAAAATAAGTTGCGAATTGAGAAATTTCTAATTTTATGAAAAAAAGTGATTAAATTTTTTTTTATTTCCAACTTAAATTCATTTTTTACTCAAAATCTAAGCAGAGTCCACTGCTAAAAACTTTCAAGACATATAATTAAAGAAAAATATTCAATTAATTTCCAGTGTAAAGATACTCAGATATTAAGCAGTTTCTACTGCTCGTAAAAAATTTCAATAAAAAAATGTTTCAATTCTAAAATTTAGCACAGTTTTATTATATAAAAATATACAAATTAAAAAAGTTTCTAGTTGAGTAAAAAATTTATTTCAAATTCAAAAAAAGTTTATAAATGTCTAAAAGGTGGACTCGATGGAGCGGTATTACTCAGTTGCTCGAAAAATATTGAGCTCATGAATAGCCATCACCTGTTCATAAAAATCTTCTACACACTTCGTTTTTAATTTAATTTTTTAATACACATGGAATATTTGTAAATAAATTAAAAAATGTGGAGCAAAATTTATTGATTTAGGATTTAATATTTCCTTTTGTTTTGTTTTTATTTGTATTTATTTTTTTATTTCATTTTCATATAAATTTATTGCCTAAAATTAAAAAATCTGCCATACATTTTAAACATTTTTAAATGGGAATGAAATTTTAATTTTAAAGTTCACAAAATTTTTTTTTTTTTTTTGTAATTTTTGTTAGGAATTTGGTTATAGTTCGATGAAGTATGGCGTAAGGAAAAATAAAAATAATTTTGAATGAATTCAAATCTTAATACTTTGCATACATTTATGTTTTTTTTTTATTAACTTCGTTCGGTTTAATGTAAAAAGCGAGAAATTACACACAAAATGCGACTAATGCATACATACAAGGTGGCGCAAAATTAATCACTCAGTTGGAAAATTTACGCATTTGTGGAACAACATTAAGACGCACGCCACAAATAGATGAAGGAGCTCGGCCAAGCACCTAACAGAAGTGTACGCGCCAATTATTTATTAATTTTTTTATTGGAAAATTTACGTCCACCATTTTCGACACTTGTGAACTAGACAGCTGCAGTATACAAGCAGATAAGCAACGCGCAAAGCGCAAAATAAAAATTTCCATCACTCAAATCGTTTTTTTTTTAATAAAAAAGTTTTTCAAAAGCAAAAGTAGATGATTAATTTTGGCATCTTGTATTTAAGAATGGCTTTTAGTCTAGAATTCGTTGTGTTTGAATTGAATTGAATTGTATTGAATTTAATAATTTCGTATTTCAGCGACAAATCAGCAGAGATATGAAACACTCAATCACTAAGCTAGCATAGAAGCCTATAAAGGATTTGTGGTGAGTGAATGAAAGAACTTAAAAAATACTCATATTTTGCTTGCTATACCATTGATGCGCAGAAAATATGTAAATATTTATGCATATGCAGGCATTTCTAAACCAGCAATTCGAAGCAATTCCTTACTGAAAGAACCAAGGCGCATTCATTAAAGGTAGTGGCACTGGACCAACAACAATGTTCTGACGTTTGAGCAAAGCAAAGTATTGGGAAACTAGTAAACCAATAATGAATTCGCCTTGTTTCATTCTGAGCTGACAGCCAAAAGCAAAAAAAAAACTAATCAGCGCTGTTGGTAAACCTTTGATAGATTCAACTTGGAACGAACAGCTAAATTTATTATTTTCGAATGCGAAAATTTATTATAATTTTTAAAAATCAAAAATACAAAAATTAAGCGTGAAGCAAATTGCTTAAGAAATATACAAACCAATCTTGTGGCGAATTGTGGAAAAAAATATTGTATTTGAAATCTGAGATCTCTAAATTTTTTTTTTCATAAATTTGGAAAATTTTTCTAGCATAACTAAATATTTTTATTTTCTTATTATTATTTTTTTTTTTTTTTTTTTTCATTACTGTTAAAGTGCTCTTCCACATATTACTGTAACTACACTCGTATGTATGCATATATGTTTATAAAATGTAATTACTATATATTCTGCATGTATAGTATGTATGTATGTATAATATGTTGCTGTAATTTTCGCCAATTAAAGCAGCACTAGAAAATATTATAAAGAATAGAAGTAGTACCCCATAAGAGCAAGTGTTCGGTATCGAATATCAACAGTTTAGCGGGCAACCGGGCCGGCAGCCAAGTGAATTTCCTTGCCTTTGTATTAGACCAATTATGCTTTCAACTCTTCCCTTGCTTTCAACATCGCCAGCCAAAACTTCCAAATTAGCTAGAATTTTTCAGCTCAAGCTGCTGTTGATACTTTTCAAACTTCAAAAAACGCGAGCCTTGCTTTCATTCATATCCTCCTCGCTTCTCACATTAATTTACTCTAAGCATTGGTTTTAAATCGACTCAGTGATTTATTTAAAATATATTTTATACTAATTCTAAATTCTTGTGGTTTTTTCTTGTTTTTATGTACTTTAAAAATATAAACAAATTTCATAAAAGGAAAAATAGTTCGCAAATCACAATACATTTAAAATATACACATGTAAATTATAGTGTAAAGTGTGTAGGTGTGCTTTAGTAGTATATATGTATATATATATTTTTTTTTTGTTTGTGGTGTTGTTTTTGCTTGCTATATATTTCTATGCATATTGCAGAGAAAATGGTTATTGAATATGTGAAGTTGATGGACGTCGCTTTATGAAGCAATTTTTTTTTGTTTGCTTTGATTTGCGCATTGTTTCTGATTTTTGATTCTTTGCTGTTGGATGCGTCTAATATTTTTGGTTTACCATATCTAAAAGAAAAATACAAATAAGATTAAGTACAAAAGCGTTTGAATTAAGAAAGCAGCAAATAAAACATGTGGCAAGTTGTATATGTATATACAAGTATGTATGTATGTATGTATGTATATATGGGTGTATGTGTATATCGATGGTTTTCGCGAAAAGCGACACAACTTAAAATTAACTCAAATTCAAAAATCAACTACAGAGTTTATATATTTTTATCTGGAAAAGCGTCATAAGCGAATCTTGAAGCAATTCTGAAAGATGGCGTTAGTGTCGTTTTGTCAGGTGATCGAATTGGCGCGTCACTTATCTAGAAAACTGACCCAACTCAGTATTTTGTATTTTTGAATTATGTCACTTTTCTCGAAAACCATCGATATGTTGTATTTTTTGCAAAAAGAACCAATTCGGTTTAGTTTTTCAAATAAATAAAGATTTTTTGTTTGTATATTATTTCTAGTTGAAGCTGAAGGGATGAATGAATTTTATTAAAAATTGTTTCGAATACAAAAAAAATGTGACGCGTTGCCGAAATTCGACATATAATTGTGGGACGCCTAGAAATGCATGTCTGCAATGCTCATATGTAGCTAATATTGCGTGTTTTAGTTGAATTTGTATATTTTCTTTTCTCAAAACAACAAGCTCCGTTAAGCGTAATTTAGTGGTTAAGAATGAATTTTTGTGAGAATACGTAAACTCAAGCAAACAAAAACTAAAAAAATTAATGTTGAAAAAAACGAATTAAAAAGATTTATTTTTGCAAAAATAAATAGTAAATGTTTGACAAAAAACAGAATTCAAAAATAAATTATTTAAAAAAAACTTAATTTACAAAATAAATAAATGTTTGAAAAAAAGGAATTAAAAAAGAAAAACAATTATTAAAAAAAAATGAAAAACTAAAACCTAAAAGAATTAATTCGGAAAAAAAAGAACTAAAAAATATTTATTTTTGAAAAAATAAATGTTTGAAAAAAATATAATTAAAGAAAACAATTATTTAAAAAAAAATTAATTAAAAAAATAATTAAAAAATTATCTTTGGAATAATAAATAAATGTAAAAAAACGAGTTAAAACAATTTAATTTTGAAAAAGTAAATTTTTGAAAAAAACACGAATAAAAACAAAATTTTTAAAAATTAATAAAAAAAAAATTTTAAATTATCTTTGAAAAAATAAATAAATGCTTGAAACAAAAGAATTAAAAAAAAGTATACAAAAAAATAAAATATATTAAAAAAAATAATTTTTTGAAAAAATAAATAAATGTTTGAAAGAAAAGAATTAAAAAAACTACATTTAAAAAAAATTAATTAAAAAATAAAAGATTAAAAAAAATATTTTTGAAAAAAAAATATTAAAAAAACTATTTAAAAGAATTAATTTACAAAAAAACAAGAATTAAAAAAATTATTTTTGAAAAAATAAATAAATGTTTGAAAAAAAAGTTAAAAAAAATATTATTAAATTATTAAATATTAAATTGTTAAAAAGATAAATTAAATATTCAAAAAATAAATAAATGTTTGAAAAACACGAACTAAAAAAAAATATTTAAAAAAATTAATACAAAAAGAATTGAAAAATAAAGAATTAAAAAAATTATTTATGAAAAAATAAATAAATGTTTGAAACAAAAGAATTAAAAAAAAAATTGTACAAACAAAGAACAATATATTCAAAAAAATAATTTTTTGAAAAAATAAGTAAATGTTTAAAAGAAAAGAATTAAAAAAATACATTAAAAAAAAATTAATTAAAAAAAAGATTAAAAAAAATCTTTTTGAAAAAAAATTTAAAAAAATTAATTTACAAAGAAACACGAATCAAAAAAAAATATTTTTGAAAAAATAAATAAATGTTTGAAAAAAAATTTTAAAAAAAATTATTAAATATTAAATTGTTAAAAACATAAATTAACTTTTGGAAAAATATATAAAAATGTGAAAAAAAAACAAATAAAAAAAAAAAAAAACATTTAAAAAAAAAAAAAAGAATTACAAAATAAAGAATTAAAAAAATTATTTTTGAAAAAATAAATAAATGTTTGAAAAAAAAGAATTGTGTGAATGTTAGTCTAATATTTAATGAAAAACAAATATTTAGGTATGTACTCATATGTAGTCGAAGTAAATTATTTCAATATTCAGTTTCGATTGGATTTGATTTACAAAATATTGAATGACATGATATTATTTCCACTTCAAATTAAAAATCGGCATTGTTTTAAAATTTCGAAAATCGCTTAGTAATATGATCTTAGCCCAACTAAGAAAGCGTAGACACTTGCCGACTGTATGCGACCTTGTGAAATGTCTTCCTAAAATGAACTGAATAATATAAAATAACAATTTTTAAAAGTTCGAAAATTTTCGCATATCAAAATCATTTAAATCTGATGAGGAAAATGGAAGATGCTTAGTGTTAGAAAATATTAGCTAAAAATAACACTTATGTGCAATCTTCGAGAATTTTCGAACATACAATTTGTTTCAAATTCAAGCAATCAACCACAAGAAAGCACTAAAATATATGCGTTTGGCAGTGAAACATTGCACATGTAATTTCGAAAATTTTACAACACAATAATACCTTGTCTACAAAATATTCTTCCAATTGTTGTGTTTAACTAAATTAAGCAGTAAAAATTAAACAGTTTTACGATCTTCGAAACTTTTCGAACATTAAAACTTGCAAGCAGATTGATGGAAATAGTGTGAAATATTAAAAAAAAAACAGTAAAAAGTGAACAAACAAATTTATAAATCGAGGTCCTTAAAAATTTTAAACACATTGAATAATTATGATTTTTTTTTATGATTTATTGGAGCTTAAATACCTTCAGACAATGACGAGTGAATTAACGTAACCATACATTCAAAGTAATTTTTTTGCGATACACGATTTATTCACAAAATTTATTGTACAATACATATATATTGTATAACGCTATTATAATATTTTATATATACCATATATGTATGTGGTAATAATAGCTAACAAAACGAGAAATTTATATATTTTTGTTTTTGTTTACGATGGAATGAGCCAATGGACACATGTAGTGGCACAATTGAATAACGTAGAAATTTCTTAATTATGTAAATATGTATTGTATGTGCATATGTATGAGTGGATACATAATAAATACATATTTTTTTAAATAAAATTAATTGACAATACTATTTTTTGCTACAGAATGGCGGATGGTTTTTATGAGAAGCTTTTTCATGACAGAAAATCGTACTCGGAGATGTGGCGTTATTGCCTGCCTGCCGAGGAGCGACTGCTATTAGAAACAAATTTTGTCTATAATTTAATACTTCATATATGTGTGTCGAATAGTTAATATATTGGAAAACAAAAACTTGCATCTATTAAAAAGATTTTTTTAGTCCTAATTTTTTTGTATACTATACGCCTTGACTTGGGAACCATTCCACTGAAGTGAAGTTGAATAGTAAGTAATAAAATATATATTTTTTTGAATAATATAGCTTAAGCCTAATGCGTAATCATAAAAATGTTTAATTTTTAAAAATAAGTAGATGAATCATTCAAAGTTAATATTTTAAAGTACAAGAAAATGTTTACATACAAACTACTTCACATCAATGGCCTAACCAAATGGATTATATATAATATTGACATATGCATTATTCATAACCCTGTGCACAAAGTTTTAGACATACACACACACAAATTGTTTTAAATACTGAAATTTAATTAGTGCAATAGACCAGCTTGACATATATTTTTTTAAAACATGTAAATGTGGGAGAACTAAAATCTAAAAATTATGTACTTGCCCTGCCCACTATTAATTCGTACCCCTACGATTTTTTCTCACATACACCCCGTTGTAAAAGTATAGGAACACCACTATTTTTTATGAAAAATATAATTCGTGGCGCAAAATCAATCATCCGAATTTGTATTTTGAATAACTTTTTTACTAAATAATTTTTTACTGAATATAACTGACGTAAGACTCCATTTGCAAAAATGGTAAAATTTAAGATAAAATTTTGCAACGAAAAAACATATAAACACTAAGAAAATTTGTACACAGTTTCTCAAAATTTTTAAAAACTTTTTAAAATTGCATCAAAATATTCAATTTCTTAACCAGAATTTTGGTATAACAAAGTGAAAGTTTCAAGATTTTTGAGAATTCTTTTTCGATGAGGTGTCATGC
Source organism: Anastrepha fraterculus (assembly GCA_037575425.1). Lineage (NCBI taxonomy): Eukaryota > Metazoa > Arthropoda > Insecta > Diptera > Tephritidae > Anastrepha > Anastrepha fraterculus. Next base: position 66,959 of record JAYXIM010042385.1, on the reverse strand, counting down.
ATGAAAGAAGAAGGCTAGCAGCGTCAACAACAACAAAGTCAGACGACGTAATTCCACGTAAATAAATTTTTCAAAAATCCTAGCATCATTTTGGAGCAAAATAAATGGCAGAAAGGTCTACAATTCTCATACCATTCATACAATTTTTTACAAATGAATCCAAAATGGCAGACGGAGTAGGAGCGGCTATCTTTTGTGCGCAATTTGATCTCCAAAAGTCTTATAGACTCCCTAATTACTGAATTCTATGTAATTACTGAAACCTATGCCACCAACAAAAGCAGCTAAATTAGCTCTGGCATATTAACTCCTCTTAATACCTGATACCCGGCCGCCGTAGCCGAATGGGTTGGTGCGCGACTACCATTCGGAATTCACAGAGAGAACGTCGGTTCGAATCTCGGTGAAAACACCAAAACTAAGAAAAAAACATTTTTCTAATAGCGGTCGCCCCTTGGCAGGCAATGGTAAACCTCCGAGTGTATTCCTGCCATGAAAAAGCTCCTTATAAAAATATCTGCCGTTTGGAGTCGGCTTGAAACTGTAGGTCCCTCCATTTGGGGAACAACATCAAGGCGCACACCACAAATACGAGGAGGAGCTCGGCCAAACACCCAAAAAGGGTGTACGCGCCAATTATATATATATATAATACCTGATACCCAAGCGACTATTAAAGCAATTATGGCTCCTTGCACTAACTCAGAATGTGTGCAACAATGCAGAAGCAAAGTGGATTAACTCTTCGGAAATGGACAGGTCATTATCTACTGGATACCAGGACACAAAGGAATAGAAGGAATGAGAGGGCAGATGAGCTCGCTAAGGCAGGTATTCGCTTGCCGAGATTGAGCACGTCAGGCGCCTTTCTGAAAACGGAACTAAATGAGAAACTAACTCTGGCAACGCAGTCGTTATTGGAGCACTCAACTTCGCACAAAACTAGGTAAATTATGCCATGGACTTGGAATACGAAAACTGCAAGCTTTATTTTATCACTGCCTAAGAAAGGCTGCAAAATATACTGACAGGACACTGTCGCACTCCACATGGCACAGCCAAAATGGGATTAGTCCAGAGTAATGCGTATAACACGAATCGACTGCGAGAGATACTTTGGAACACTTACTGCCCTGCTCCATGTAGGACTCGACAAAAATGTGTCTAGGTTAGGTTAGACTTGGCAGCCGCATCGCACATAGAGACAACGATGCCACTTAGACCACGAAATGGGTCCGTTGTAATCCGCAGGGCCTGGGCTATATTTCCCTTTCCTTCTGAACCATCCTGAGCTTTTCACAAAGGGTAAAAGGTTGTTGATGCCTAAAGTGTATAGATTATCTATATTCATTCGCTTCCTACTTCTTCCGGTTCCTGATTCCGGCTAGAGCCGGGCATGTGCAAAAAAGGTGTTGAATTGTTTCCAACTTCTCCTCATTCCTGCAGCTACGACAGAAATCATGCATGTAAACGCCTAATCTCCTTGCATGATTTCCTATGAGACAATGCCCAGTGAGGGCTCCTACTAAGGTCCTAATTTGTGGTCTACTTAATTTGTTTCAAATATTCGTGGACAGACGTAGCCTTGGCTATGTTTGCCTAGCAATTTCACAGGTATTGGCACTAATCCATCTTTGATTGTGCCTAGGATTAACATATTTTTTATCCTTGAAGGGTGAAATTGCCGACGCAAGGCTGAACGGCTTGTTAAAACGCGCGAAGACGTGCATTAAGAATTACGTAAAATAATATCTTCAACTTCAAATGCATAGCACTGGCAACACAATGGACACTAGAGGTCTTAGTAAGATTACAGATCAGCCAGGGCTACCTAATCTAACGTCAAGAAAAAATATTGCCAAATATCAACGTGATTTTGTAGGCACTTGAAACTTGCGCTTTGTTCTATCAAAATTCCAACTTGTACTAAAATTCAATGGGATATAAAACTGCAAACGGCTCAACACCAGCAGCGCCGTCAGAATTGGGAAGGACCTCTCCGAGCCGTTTGCTGCCAAACAAGGTTTCAGACAGCGTGACTCGCTGTCGTGTGACTTTTTTAACCTGATGTTAGAGAGCATCGTACGAGCCGCAGAACTTAATCGCTCAGGCACAGATCAGGTGAAGAAGGACTTGGCTTCACTTGGTGTGTTCAATTGGCGCCGGTTAGCACAAGAAAGAAACGACTGGCGCGCTTTGTTAAACTCGGCCAAAATCGCGTAAGCGGTTATCGCGCCAATTAATAAGAAGAAGATAAAACTGCATACTCAAAAAAAGTTTAGAAAATCTAAAATACAATAATACAATTTATAAAAAAAAAAATTATTTTAATTTCAGTAAAACTTGCAACTGTTTTTAATTTTTACAATTTCTAGACTTTTTTTTAAATTGTATTTTTGTATTAAAAAAAAAAAATTTAATTTTGTAAGAAGTTTGAAACTTTGCGTTATATGGATATATGAACTATATTTTATAAAAAAATAGAGGTGTGTTTATAACTTTGCAACGTGCTGTATGTGAGAATAAATCTACGAAAAGACTACGACAAGTAAGTCTAAGCAACGCCTGTGTATGTATACGTTAGTCGCTTTCGGTGTGTTAGTACCGGTGGTGAAACACTATTTGGCCGGATGGTCATTAACGCTTTAAAGTTATGTCATTTTTTTAGTTATGATGTATGCTTTTATGAAAAAATCACCACCCCATTTTTTTTTGCAATGATTTTAATTAATTTTAATTGCCTTTTTAAAATACAACAAATATGAGTAAATATTTTCGTTTTTTTTTTTGTTTTTCAAAAACAGCAATCGAATATTTTATATATAATAGGAAGGTAATTAATTAATAATTAAATATTTGCCTATTGGTATTTAAATATAAATTTAGTGAACGGCTTAGTTTTTATTTATTTTTAATACATTTTAGTGTTTAGTGACTTGTATAGGGTGTACGTGTGTGGTTGTGTGTGTATGTGTGTGAGCTGATATAAAAGGATCAAAAAATGGAGCAGTTGTTATTTCGATTTCAATATTTTTTTGTTTTAGTTGGTTTTCCTTTAGGTTGCGCAGGCCGTGCATGCTTTGTCCATACGTTTTGTTTGCTTTTCTCTCTCTCTCTCTCTCTCTCTCTCTTCTTAACTGTTTGCTGTCATTCGTCAAGTAATACCACCATCATTGTTAGCAATATATAAGTAGTTTGTAGTTAATAGTAATTATGATCTTTTTTAACATCATCATTTTCAAAACCTTGAAAATGTTCATCAGCTTCATTATTAATATTCTTTATTATTATAATTTTTTTCAGTTTTTTTTTTGTTTTTTCAAGTTAACCACTAAATTAGTTTTATTTGTCTTATATACCTGGCGTATATGTCGGCTGTTCTGTAGCATTGAGCGATGTATTCTCCGTTGCGGCGGCTACTGGTGCGCCTGTGAACGGATTCACGCCAGTGCCACCGGCAGCTTGTGGTGGTGGTGGCATCGCGAAAGCGGGTTGCTGCTGTCCACCGGCGCCACCAACGCCTGGTTGTTGAGTTTTTGGACCGGAGCCTAAGTTAACATCATCCAAATCTGCATCCTCCTGCAGATGAAAAAAAAAAAACAAAAGCAAAAGAGAAAAATAATTAAAGATTTCATATTTTTTTTTGTATAATACAAATATAGGGTACAGAGCGAATAAAAAGTGAGCTATGATTGAGTGTAGAAATGAAAGTGATATTTGAAGAGAAAACAGGCTTAAATGTGAGACTGCGCAAGGACGACAAAATAATGGTCGTACGAGTATGTAAGTCGACAGAGACGAGTATTCGAAAGCAAACAAATTTTGGTTTTTAATTTACGAAGACAAAATTAAACTGAAAAAAATAGGTAATTTTTATAATAACATAAACATATGAACAGTAAAAGAGAAATCGTTATGCGGATGTGTTATACAATTTTTCAATTATTAATAATTAATAACTGAGTCTACAACATCAAAATACAAGTATGCCTAGTTATCTTTTTGCACTAATTTATTTTACACGAGAACTTGATTTAACACGAGTTAAAAAAAAATGTTTTTTACATGAATTGTTTTGTTTTAACACGATTTTGAATATTTTACGAATTTTTCTTGAATCTCATAGAGGAAATAGAGTGAGATTTTTCCACCATGCTTGAACAATTTTTGAGACTCGATAAATTTTGCGCTCGCCATTTAATTATTTATTTCTTATAAATATTTATTGAATTAAAATGTGTAAGCACGAAATAACTTCTTAGCTGCCCCTGCTTCTCCAGCACTTTAAAATTTTCCATTTTTTGCTTTAAGGGGTTAGGGGTAGTCATTTTCTTAAAGTATAATATCTTAAAAATATTGTGTGAAAGTTTGAAGTGAATCCGACAAATACTTTTCGAGTTATTCAACAATTAACAAAGGGCGCTCGGGCGCTCCGGAGCGGATAGCAGAACTTTAACAGCATTTTCTCAAAACTATGATTTTTGAACTGGTGATCTTTAAAACTTAAAAACTGCTTGCTAGATCTTAGTAAAATTTATACTGCTTCTGAAAAACATAAATAACTCGTGTCTGATCGAAGGACTTTTTTTTCAAAAATTTCGATTTTTTTTAACAATTAATTGTCGGTTTTTTTCTCGAATTGTTTTGTTTTAACACGATTTTCAATATTTTATGAATTTTCCTTGAATCTCATAGAGGAAATAGAGTAAGATAGTCTCAGGAAAAATCTCTGAGACTCGGTAGATTTTGCGCTCGCCATTTAATAATTTATTTCTTATAAATATTTAATTTTTTTTTTTTTTATTATTCCTACATTAATCATACATCTGTCATATTGACATCTAGTACATTTTTTGACAATTAGTTAGGAAAATTCTTAAATATATTTCATCATGGCCAGTGCCAAGACGAATACAGCTATTGAATATTTAATGAATTAAAATGGGTAAGCGCGAAAAAAATTCTTAAGGGGGGGAGCACCTCCAGCACTTTCAAATTTTCCATTTTTTTTTTTTTTTGCTTTAAAAATTCATTTATTGTGTTGACAACTACGTAATTGCGGATTTTTTTTTAGAAAATTAAAGACAATTTTTCCATGGAACTAAATAACTTTATTCTGTAATGTATTGCCCATTTTGATCAATGACCTTTTGCCATCTGTCAGGCAGCATAATAATCCCACGTTCATAAAACTTCTGGTTTTTATTAGCAAAAAAACTGAATCAGGTACGATTTGACATCATCATCATTATTGAGATTTTTACCATTCAAGGAGTTTTGTTAAGATCGAAACAAAAAGTAATCAAATGGTGCAAGGTGCGGACTATATGGTGGATGTAATAAAACATCCAACCAAGCTACAGTAATTTTTGCCGAGTGGCCAAAGATGTGTGTGGCCTTGCTTTGTTGTGATGGAATACAATCCTTTTTCGATTTATCAATTCGGGCCGTTTTTCTTCAACTGCATTGTTTCATTTCGTTAGTTGATCAATGAAGACATTAGAATTGATCGTTCGGTAATCCCACCAAACTGATAACAAAACCTTCTTTTGATGAATATCAGCTTTTGATGTTGTTTGAGTTGATTCACCTGGTCTGCTCTACGATCTTTTCTGCTTGATATTGAAACAACCAATTTTTCATTGCCATCATTTTAAAAATTGATCATTTTCATTACGTTTCTTTAGCAAATCGCAGCTGTTAGTGCGTTGCGTTAAATGCGTTTCTTTCAATTCGTGAGGAACCCATGTATCGAGATTTTGAACGTAACTAAGCTGTTTTAAGTGATTTTCATTGCATGTATGTGATGCTGTGACGATCCGAATCGATTATTGCTTTGATTAGGGCGTCATCAACTTCAACTGGACGACCACAGCGTTTTTCATCTTTGAGGGAAAAATCACCAGAACGAAATTTGGCAAACCAATTTTTACACTGCCATTCTTTTAAGGCTTCGGCACCATAAACAGCTAGCGATGCGGTTTTCCCTTTGCGGAAATAAATAGCCAAATATGACGAAAATGTTCCTTTAGATTTTTCATTTTCCAACGAACGCCAAACGAAAACTACGGGGCCGATTAATAAACTTTTTTTACTGATTGACATCTGAATTACCAACTATCAAATAAAAAAAATGTTTTACATTTGTACTACGTCTGCAAACCTAAAAATTCAACTGAAGCCATTTATGAGTGAAATCCGTAATTACTTAGTTGCCAACCCAATACAATCTAAAAAATGACTTTTCAATGTTTTAAACTTAATAGAAAGTCTAAAAAAAGTCCCTACAAAATCAATGAAGTGATGAGCGGCGAACGAGAAATGAAAAAGAACGAAAACTTTAAACGCGTTTTTCTCGAAATACTTTTTTCCGCGCTATCGAATATAACTCAAAAAGTAATCAAGATATCAACTCACATTTGACAGGGATATTCTTTAACATTTTGGCCTTTTAACATTTGGCCTCAAATTTTATATTAATTATCACTAAAAATATTGTTTTGATTAATTTGTCTATAAAAAAAAGCGTAATTTTTTTTATTTTTCACTTAAAATTTTCTTTTTTTCGATAAAAATAGATAACTGCAAAGCGGAAAATTTTTTTTTAATGAAAAATTATTGTCTGGTCGCTTTCAGTTGATTATAAGAGGCTGTACATTCCATGGCGCAAGTTAACGGGTAACATACGTCCACAATTTTCAAACAATCGACTTTTTCCGATATTTCGAAAGTATAGTATCTGAAGAATATAGTGTGAAATTTTCAAGCGGAAATTCCCAATATTATGGCTTCTACAGTCCATTAACTAGGTAGAGAGCAGTCCGCGCGCTTCTGTACCTCAAACTTTAAACTCGTGAAACCACTTTTTCCGGCACGGACTGCATGATAACTCATTCAGTTTTTAATATTTTTTGATGCGGTTTTTGTTTCTAAATATTCGAAAGTGTTTTCTCTATAGATTTGATGTTTTTATTAAAAAAATTTAATTAAATTTTTAATTAAAGTTTGACATTTATGACGTAAAACGCGTATTTATTTTTTTTAAATGCCGTGAATTGCAAAATTTTTCGAAATTCAAAAATCCGGCTCAAAAACTACGATAACTAACTGTTTTTTTTAGAGGTTAGGGTTTCAAGTTGGCACTACTTTTTTCGTAGATGGTCTTTTTGACAGCTGTCACTTGATTTGTGCTCAGTTTGGTTTGCCATTTCATAATGAATAGACTTACACCTGAACAACGTTTGCAAATCGTGCAAATTTATTACGAAAATAATGGTTCGGTTCGCGCGACGCATCGAAGAAAATTTTGTTCAGCGATGAAGCTCACTTTTGGTTGAATGGGTATCATTTTTAAAACATAATGGCAAACCCTTATCTTTATAATAAAGCTAAATTCTTGGCCATAACATTAAATTATATACGTTTTATTTCATCTTTAAAACCTAACCTCTAAAAAAAACACCCTATACAACTTCATTTTAAAAGAATTTTTTTACTTTTTACAGATCCATCAACATTTCAAGGAGAAATGATGCAGACCGTGGAGCAACTTTTTTTCATTGCACTTTGGGTCACGTGATTTTTTATATACTAATTTTTGTAAAGAAAAATTAAAATCAATTTTTTTATTAAGTTTAAGTACTAATAAACAATGTATAACATTTTTTATATTTATTTCTATTGTTATCTCTTCCAAAAACAGTTTTTCTTTTCGCGCATTTTTGGCGCTGCTGGCCCCCTGAAAGGAGCCACGTTTGAGCAGCCGTAGCGCCGCCATTTGTTTTTTTTTTATTGAAAAAAATGTCTGTACACTCACTTAAACATAAATATTAATAGTTAATTTATTTTAAGATAATAAATACTTTCAGTTTTTCGCAAAAAATAACTGAAAAACTCGTTGACTGGAGGAGCTGCCTTTAAAAAGGAGTGAACTTTAAAAATAATTATTTAATATTATTTTCACCTAATTCTCTTTTAACGCGAATTTATTGAGCACGTAACTACCGTGTAAAAAGAGAATTACGTGTATAGACACATACTATGTACAAGGTGGCGCAAAATTAATCACCCTCTCGTAAGATGCACAATTTTTGAAAGTGGCTGTCGTATGTCAATCATTTGTGAGGCTGACGAACTGGATAGCTGCCGCATACCAGCCAAGCAATAGAGGGCGTTAAGACCAAAATAAAGATTTCTATCACTTCAAACTAATTTTATTATTAGTTAGGAAAAAAGTTATTCAAAAACAAACTTGGAAGATTAATTTTAATTAATATATTTATATATTATATTTATATATAGACACATGCACAAAACGTAGGTTGTATGTAAATATCCCTCTTTTTTATGCTGTGTAAAATATATGTATAACAAATTACCAGTACTCATATCTCATTAGACGAAAATGTGTTTATTTGAACTTAAGGAACCATAATAAATTGGGTTTTTTGGTATTACTCATGCCGCAAATGTGTGAAAAATGTTTATATACCCACATACCTAGATATATGTATATAATTTTAACATTTATTGCTCTAAGAGAGAGACCGTTGCCGATCCATTGTGAAGGTACTTAGTACCAAGCAATTTTCCATCAGAAAACGTATCTTAAAAAATGTGGCATATTTTTAGGCGCAAAATTTACTTTCGATGACAGTCTAAAAATTTTCTCGAAAGCATATTTTCCGAATTTTTTTAAACAATCTGACAAATTTTAAAAGTGCTGTAGTTGAGCTTTGAAAATAAAGGTGTTAGCGTTACAAATTTCAACAAGAAAAATATGTAAATTAACCTAAATTTCTGTAAGGGCATTTCTTGAGCATAAACTCAAAAATTATAACATATGACTGAGGCAAAAGATAAATCGTTCTACAAAAGTGGTATTGAAATGTTTGAGCGGCGCCTGAATGATTGCGTTGTTCTTGATAGAAATTACGTTGATGAATAAAACTAATTTTGAACAAAAAACACAACAAAACGTGTTTTCTTTGTTAAGCCCGGGATTTTTCAGCTCATGTGTTATAAGTATAGAAAATAAGATATGGACTGCATATGAAAAGAGCAGAATTTAAAGGAGATTTAATTGAAGACATGAAAAATCGAAATTTTCGAAAATATGATATATTGAGAGTAAACTACAGAACACATTTTAGACCAATAAATGTAATGCATTAAGGGGTTATATATACAGTTACAATTAAAAAAAACTGATTTTTTTTATTTTTTTCTTAATGTACATATATTTAAGAATACATACAGGAAAATTAAAATCGTTCCGGTGAATATTCTCGAAGTTACGCGCAAATTTGAAAAGGCGTTTCAGAACAATGTAAAGTGCTTTTCAAACTTTAAACGCGTTTTTCTCAAAAAGGTGTCTTCAAAGTCGGTGACCAACATTACTCGAAATCGTATAAACCGATTAGTGTCAAATTTTAACACGAGCTTCTTAAATATATTTTTTAGTAATTAATCGAAGAATTTTTCTCACCGATAAATATTTTTTTATAAACAATTTAAAGCCGAAATTTTGGTCAATAATGGATTTTTTTTGTTGAGAAACCGCCATTTTATCAATTATTATTATTTTGCTTATTCCTTCGATTAATTATTAGATTTAACATTACTTTCACGTAATCTGTTTGGTTTTTTAATTTCAGAGGATCCAGTTCATAGATATAGTGGCCTTCGCAAAACGTCTTTTTGAGAGAAGCTACCGGAGATCAGCTGTAGCTCCTTTCCAAATAAATATTTTTATTATAAAATTAGTCTTAAAATACAGTTAAATTTTTAGATTAATAAATTTATAAGTTTTCTCAGAAAAAATTCTGGAAAATTCGCCTTTTTCGGCCTTAAACCCCTTAAAAAATTCTGGCACATAGCCGTAAGTACGCTGAGACCGCGTACTCGGAACGAAGTACCTATAAACGTACTATGTTTTCTAGAATTAAAAAAAGCTCAAAATTCACTTTGACTCTGACAAAATTCATTATCACTCAATCATACTGTTGGACTGAAGTGATCCCTAAAGTAGTAAGTAAAATACTCAATTGTCAAAAGGATCGACAGTATTCGATTTTTAAGCGTATTGAGCCCTTCAAAATCAAGAGCTAATTAGAAATAAAGTACCGGATTTTTTTGTTTTATTTCAAATGTCTTCAAGAAGAGTGGCAGCCATCTATGTACTATACCTACTTTAAAAGAAAATTTTAATTTAACTAAACCAATATTTTCTATAATTTAGGATTTAATGAATACAAATTACTTTATCATTCAGGGCAACCATCTACTATAACTCCATTAAGGGGTTACATACGTACAGAATTTTCAAGAAATAGATTTTTTGTCTAAATATTTCGAAAGTATAGTATCTTAAGAATATACTGTAAAATTTTCACGCGGAAATTCCCAATATTATAGCTTCTACAGCTAGGTAGAGAGCGGTCCACGCGCTCCTGTACCTCAAACTTTAAACTCATTTAGCTCGAAACTACTTTTTCCGGCACGGTCTGCATGAGAACTCATATAGTTTTTAATATCTTTTGGTGCGGGTTTTTAAATATTCGAAAGTGTTTTCTCTATAGATTTGATTTTTGGTATTTTTATTAAAAAATTTTATAAACATCATTAAAGTGTGACTTTTATGACGTTAAACGCATACTTTTTTTTTAAATGCTATGAATTGCAACATTTTTGGAAACTAGAAAATCCGGCTTGAGAACTACGATAAGTACAACTTTATTTTACAAGAATTCTTTTACTTTTTACAGATTAATCAACATTTCAAGGAGAAATGGTGCCGACCGTGGAGCAACTTTGTTTTCATTGTACTTTGGGTCACGTAATTTTTTATATACTAATTTTTGTAAAGATATAATAAAAAAAAAAATTTTATAAAGTTTAAGTACTAATAAACAATGTATAACATTTTTTTATATTTATTTCTATTGTGTTCCTTTCTAAAAACAGTTTTTCTTTTAGCGCATTTTTGGCGCTGCTGGACGTATGTAACCCCTTAAAAAAATTATAAAATTGAACTAAAGCAATATTTTTTATAATTTAATTTTATAATTTAATGACTACAAATTACTTTATTTTATTTTAAATAATATTATTATTAAAAAAAAAAATCTGAAATAAATTTTCTAAACGGGCATGGACACCGGACTATATCCTTAAAGAGATTCGTATCATCATTGGGCCTGTTTTTCTTGCTCCATTTACTTTTCAAAATAACCGAAATCTTTTTATTTTATTATTTATTTATTCAAATTAAACGTTGCAAAAAAAAAAACGGATAAGAGTAATCAAAGGACCCCCCTCTTGAAGCATAAAGTAAAGGGTTTTCCAATAACAGGTGTCACAGGTGAATGAATTGCGCTATCGAAAGATGATTAACGATTTTTATGGCCAGAATTGGATGGTATTGATCTGGGCAACGTTTATTTTCAACAAGACGGCGCTACCAAAGCAACGAAACCGTTGATCTTTTATGGGAAAAGTTTCCGGACCGTGTTAGCTCTCGAAGAGGTGATCACAATTGCCCACCGAGATCTTGTGATTTAACACCTTGGGACTTTTTTCTTTGGGGCCACGTGAAAGAGAAGGTCTACGCCAACAGCCCAGGGTCGATTCCAGACCTCAAACCTGGATTTCGTGAGGCTATCGAGGCAGCCACTTCGCAATTCGGTTATGGAAAGTTTCATGAAAAGGATATAGTCCTGTAAGCGTGGTCGTGGTGGTCATTTGCCTGATGTTATTTTCCACTATTAACGGCATAACTTCCTCTTTATAATAAAATAAACATCCGATCATTTATATAAAAAAATTGGCAATTTTTCTTTGAATATCAAAATAACACCTCTTATTAAAAACCCCTTTAAATAACGATAACAAAAAAATGCTCTTCGATTTCTCTCAAATTTTGCACCAACAAATCATGGCTGACGGAAATGGATTTAAAAATAATTGTGAAAATTTGTCCACAGAAAAAAAAGTATCTAAAAGATTAGAAAAATTGTGCTCAAATGCTTTCCAAACCCTTATATGTAATTATGTAATTTATAAGAGTTTAATTTTATTGAGCAATTTTTTTTTCTATCAAATTCCATTTTTTTGTTTTGATTTGGTAAACAGTCATAACTTCTGAAGCTTCATTTCGGAAAATATCTTATTTAAAAGGTAATTTTTCAATCTAGTCTTGGTGGAAAAAATTCTTGGAGTATAGCACAAAATTTTGAAAATTGAAGAGTAGAGCCCTTTAAAAAATTATTTTGTGGGAAAAATTATGACGACAATCGAACTGAAATACTGTCAGAGATATAAGCTTTGCAACGATACCTCATTTAAAGTGATTTAAAAGTTTTTGATTCATACCACGCTTTAGTGCCTCTTTTTGTGAAAACAAATTTCTATGTTTTTGAAGTGCATTTCCGGCAGTTTGAGCACGAATTTAGCGTTTGCGCAAAATTTTAGCGAAATCAAAAACAGTGTTTTTTGTGTGTTATCCTTATTTACTTTATGCGCTTAGCGTAGAACCTTTCGATTGCCTTTAAGGGGGTCTTCTACCGTCGCGCCTTAATCTCGGGCCTATTTTTGGGAATTAATTACAAAGCAACCACTTGAGATAATGAAATCAGATTTTTTTTATTTAATTTGCACAAGTTTGCACTATTTAAAAATATATTTTTCAAATCGAATTCTTTGGCCCTGTGTCCTTGAACCGTCCTCGAGGTTGCCCTTGTAAAAATGTCCTAGGCGACTTTGTGGCACGCGATCGACCATTTTACTTATCTGAAATCAAAAAAATTTTTTTTTATCATAAAGTGTAGCGTTGGCTATGTTTTCCCAGTGGCGATTTTAAATATTTTGAAATTTGTAAAAAATGCGTGATTTTAAAAAAAAAGTTTGAAAATTTCCTCTTTTTTTTACACTTTAGAGGCCCGCAAAATTAAACTAATCAAAAATTGAAAAAAGTGGTCTGGGAAAACATAGCGAAATGTTCACTGAATAACTGGAAAAAAGATGGAATGAATTCGACAAATATTTATAGTAGATGTGTGACCAGAAAGTTGAAAAAAGTCAACTTTCGGGAAAAGGCGTTTAAAGATAAAGTCACGCCACAGAAACGCTCGAAAATGCCACGCGCATGCATGTATTCTCCCCGAAATGCTCATGAAGGAACATGTTTTTCATAAAACCCTCTTTATAGCATACTCTTAACATTAGTAGCTTTTAAAAAATCTAAAAAAAAAAAATCGATTTTTTCAAACCGTGACGGTAGAAGACCCCCTTAAGGCGACCCGGTGGTCTAGAAATTTCAAGAAATCGATTTTTTGTTTGGTCGATATTTCGAATGTATAGCATCTTAAAAATATACTGTGAAATTTTCAAGCGGAAATTCCCAATATTGTAGCTTCTACAGCCCAACAATTAGGTAGAGAGCGGTCCACGCGCTCCTGTACCTCAAGCTTTAAACTCATTTATCTCGAAACGACTGTTGTTTAACCAAATCGTCTGAAATTTTAATATGTGGTTCACAACATCAATGGCTACCGCCCGTACTAAAATCACATTATTACTTCAATTATTTCGTATTTTTTTAATAAAAAAAATGAAAAAACCCCGATTTTTAGAGTATCAAATTCAAAACCGCGCCATTTTGTCAATTTTTTTTTTTGTATTTTTATTGCAGTATGGGACATAGCTACAGTCATACTGACTAATAACCAGGTCCAATTTTTGGAGAGGGTCAACTTCAGGGCCATTTCTAAAATTATTAAAATTAAAAAAATTTTTTTTCATTTTTGTACGTAAAAGAAGTTAAATAAAAAGCCTAAAAAATTTTAATATCGATTTTAATTTTTTTTATTTTAAAAAAACTTCCTGAAAATACCCTACATTTTGGCTCTAGGTCACCCTTTTACCGTTTTGTGTTTTTTTTAGAAAATTAAAAACTGTTTGGAAACTTTTATAACAGAAATATTTGGATTTTTTATGAAAATGATGTTGCTTTTTTGTTTGTTTGTTTTTCTGCTCACAAAACCCAGTCTTACGTCGAACCGGACTTTCGAACATCTTCCAAGTTCTTTCAAACTTTTAACGAACTCATGAAATAGTTTTTGACGAAATTGTAAGCGCAGGAGTCCACTGCATATTTTTCCACATTTTCTTTTCATTTTAAAAAGTAGGATTCATGAAATACAAATTTAATTTAGTCTTCTTCAAAGGAGGAATTTTAGAGTACATGCAAAAATAATTTTATTTCCACAAAACAAAAAAAATATTTTTATTTCGAAAAACAAAAACTAATTTTATTTCGAAAAACCAAAAATAATTTTATTTCGAACAAAACAACATTTTTATTTCTAAACAAAAATACTTTTATTTCGAAAAAAAGTATTTTTATTTCGAAAAAAAATTTTATTTTGAAAAAAAATATCTATTTCGAAAAAAAAAATATTTTTATTAAAAAAATATTTTTATTTAAAAAACAAAAAATTTTTATTTCAAAAAAAAACAATTTTTTTAGGTTAGGTTTTCTGAAACAACTTATTTTCTTGCTGATATTACAAACCTTCTTAAATCGCAATAAGTTACAATTCTGAATTAAATACGCTTCAAAGCGTTTCAAGCAAACAATTTTCAATTTGTGCAAATTATGAAAGCAAATTCGAAATTCAGAAAATATTAAGGAATATTTTTGTATTTATTTATTTATATACTAGTGATATATCTATAAATAGTAATATTAAAATTACAAGACACACTAGCGACAAGGACTATCGGCTTACAATTCTTTTGCCATAAGAGCGACCCATTCCAAAAGCCACACAAGCCACAAGTATCAATAAATATTAAGGCTTAGTTTTTGTATTTTTGGAATATTTTGGCGTTAAAAATTCTAAACTAAAAATATATTGTTACGACTGTTCGCTGCATAATAATTTTCGATTCCCAAAATTTAACTTCGGGCATTTCAATACTTTCTTAAATTAAATAAATTGACCTTTTTTTTCATATTCCTAAATTTATGCCAATGAATATTCAATGAAATTCATTTTTATAACTAAACAAAATGTTCGTCCTTTGTAACACGATTTTTATGTTTTTTAAATTATTATTTTCATATTGCAATATTCGACACGCATCAACATGCCAAGGCGGCATACAGATTTCATTGATTTCACATTGCATCTTTAGGCGCATGTTTTATTTATTCTCTCGATGAAGACTCAGGAAGTCGCATACTATTTAACTAAGTCGCATACTAATTTAGAATTTTCAAAATGTAAATTTGAATTATCATTTGTTGAATATTACAGTGGTTTCAAATGAAAATTTTGCAAATTGTATTAATTTTCAATTATTTATTTTTATTCATATATTTTTGTACAACGGAATTTATTTATAATTTTCTAGGTACAAATACTGCGGTTTAAAAATCAAAATCCCACATTTTGGTTCCATTACGGTTGAGTTGATTGTTGCTAATTATGATTTAAAAACAAACAAAAAAAACATAATTTTAGTTTACACTAAGATACAAAATTATAGAAATGATAATGACGAAAACAACGAATCACGAACGTAATGACAAGTGGGATATATAACTCAATGGGAAACATTCATAGACACTGAGTATTTATAAGTACATACAGGATATTTCAGCAAGAGGTTTCACTATATTTTACATGCTTCAAGCTAATAACTTTTCCTTTAACATTTGGAAAATGAAACGATTTAATGTTTTTTTGGGTTTTTTTTTTCGAAGTAATCCGAGCTTATTACGTTCTCTGAGCTTGTTTTTACTAGGAACGGTGTATTTGCCGCTTAATATATTCTTGTATGAGAAGCACCTTGAGCAATAGGGAATATTGAATAGTCGAAATAACGCACGGCATGCCGTCACTAATCGGAAATTCACAAAATTAGGGAAATCAGCGCAAATACAACGATGAAGACACTTTATGCACTCAATGGATTAGTTCGTTTTATGCAAGTGAGTATGCGGATGTGTATATTTGAACGCGGTTGATGGGTTTAAGTCCACGGCCAGCAATCCGGAGCAAAAGAAAAAGTTGCGGGTCAGCAGTATTGGAATTTGTAGTGACAGTCAAGCTGCATTGAAAGCCCTTGCTAACCCACGCTGCTCTTCGATGTTAGTCGGTGAATGTAAGACAAAACTGAACAGTGTTGCAAATCACAAAAAAGTTAAGTCTTATTGGGTCTCTGAACATTCTGGTATTACATGAAACGAGTAAGCTGATAAACTGGCTAATGAAGGCTCTGCAAGTATGCCACTAGGCCCTAGAAACCCCTGTCTAGGTGTCAATTCTGCATCGATTCAATTATGGATTGTCGAATTCATGAGGTCTACCCATAGAGGACGTTGGTCTGGGTTGAACTCGTGCAGAGTTGCCAAGTGCTTAGTGAAAGAACCAAACAGGAAAAGAGCGACCTTTCTCCTAAAACTCAGCAGAAAGGACCTGAGAGTACTGGTGGGTGTAATCGCAGGGCACAACGCCTGTGGTCAGCATATGGCTGCCGTGGAGGTCGTCGACAGCCCGATATGCCTATCCTGTCTTGAGGATGAGGACACTGCAGAGCATTTTCTCTGTAGCTGTACGGCGTTTTCCAGAATCAGACTTGGGATTTTGGAGTTGCGATATACTGAGTATGCATAAAGTTCATACTCTTACTTTACCGGATCTCTTAAGATTCATCAATGAATCCAAGAGATTTGTGGAAGAGTGACCTCGAACTACCACCCACATTTTATCATTTCTATCTCTCTATTCTTTCTACTGAAATCCACCGGGTGTAGTACAATGGTCTCCTGACTGAGTGCTTGGACTTGTCCCACCTCCCACAAATCGAATCAAATCTAATACGGAGCAGTGTGAAAACTGGTAGCAGCTACAACTACGCTATCTGACCGAGTATTTCATTATTCTACTATGGAATCACGAGCCCTCGAAATTCGAGAACGTCTCTTTGGGGAGTTTCGTGCGGATTCTGATCTAGCAACTAAATGTAAACAGAGTTTTACTTTTGAATTGGGGGAATTGAAAAAGGGGAATTGCATTGCAATTTGGTGTCGCAGCAGACGTTTTAGGTGGAGCTGGAGCCTTAGCAAAATGGTTAGTGTTTTCACTCCGCATTGATAATTGCGTTTTTTTTCACGCACGATATGTTCCATATATACAGTCTGTGTCAGACAAATAATTATATTGTTCATGAAGCATAAAAGATATATACATATTTAAAAATGTTTTTACATGAAAGTATTTACAAAACTAGGAGTCGCAATTACTCAATAAGCCATATAGTCTTCATCGTTGTCGAGTATAGCCTGGCATCTTCTTCATGCTTTGAACCAGCTTTTCTGCGTAGCTCGTCGTCAAACAGGACTAGATTTTGCGAACTTAACGCACAAGTTGCTTTAAATCATGGACTGGCCTTCCGGCAAGATGCGTTTTCATAGTTCTCCACACATTTTCAATGGGCTTGGCGTCTGGGGACTGGGAAGGCCAGTCCAAAACTGTGACGCCATTTTCTTCTTTTGTTGTTTCTCAATATGTTTTTCTGAGAGCAGTGGTTGTGAGACAGTAAGATATGTTCGCCTCCTTCAGTCGACGTTCGATGGTGTAGATACTCACATCTATTCCCTTTTTAGCAAGAATTGTGCATGCTTGGCGTAGTCACAAAGAAGGGTCCCGCTTAAAAAGTTGGACGATCACTTTATCCTGCTTTTTTGTCGTGACTCGCTTCAAGCCGAGCTCGGAAAAGTCATCAACATTTTTGTACACGTACGGCGTAAGATAATTTCGGCCCTTTCGAATGCGTGCATAAAAATACCGCCTCGAAATGCTTCGCGTACTTCTCACTCATTTTTGTTAGGTTGCGCTTACGGGAAAGTTTCGAACGACAGTAACCTGAGTTAGCACTGGCGTCGTAGCCCTTGAGTGGGACTATTACGCAGCAAAAAGCAGAACGAAATATATCTGTAAGTTACAAGGAAAAAGCCGGTTCTTTTCTTCTGACACAGACTGTAGGTAGGTGAAATGGTTGAAGTACCACTTTGGCACTTCCCAAGTAGCACTAGAGCGCCATTTAGATACCATTGTGAGACTTCCAGCAGGCAGACATCCACAGCCAGCCAGAACTGTTGATGTAATGGAGAATATGTGATGGGATTTAGGTTGGCGCACTACTGCCACAGGCTGTCGAAGAAAGCAGTACTCAATGACCTTAATCGTCTGGCTATCAAGCCCGGACATTTATAGAGAAAGTGCTCAACAGTTTCCTTCTCTGAGAGGTCCCCACAGCTTCTGCAAGGGGGGTTAAATGGTAAACCTAGCCTTTTCTCGAGTGAACAAATCGTCCAATGACCGTTAAACACGGTAAATGAATTTGTAAACTGAATGGCGTGGAGTTCTCATTCGTCCATAGTACTGGAGCCACAGGGTTTTCGAAATAGCACATGAAGATATGAAGCTCCATCTTTACTGCGCTTTCCTGAGATCTTACTTTTTTTTTGTTACTCCTATCACTTTTTTTCAATACTTTGCTTTGATAATCAAAAGTCCAAAGCATTGTTGTTGGTCTAGTGCTACCACCTTTAATGAATGCGCCTTGATGAGAGCATTGAGTTTCCCATATGTCAAAAAAACGGTTACAAGCCGTTGCCTCGAAATAAAATGTATTAGTACAGTATAGGGTGCATATGTAGGTATCATATATGCGAACTTTTGACAAAACAACTTGAGAGAACTTAGCATTTTCTAACTGTTAACCACTAAATTACTGGGCTTTAGCAAGATGTAAATAGTTAATGATTGAAAAATTTAACTTAGGAGTATATTTTAATAAAAAATATAATATAAAATTTATGTGAGACTTATTAATCTAAATTTATTAATGTAAAACCTGTTAAATCCATATAAGTTGTTTTGGCAAAAGTACACAAATACACCTGTGAATAACGTGTGAGTGCGAGAGCTACAATGGTTACAATGATAAAAATATGATAATACGAGTAATGAATAATGAACAATGAATAAGATCACTCCCACCAATGTTCCGTGTAACGTTAAATGGAAAAAGGAACATTTATGAATCCACCATTTAGTCGTAGTCCAACATCAAACCATACAACAAAGCTTTCCACAAAGGAGACAAAATTAAAAACGAAAAAAGGCAAAAATAAAAATCAATGCTTGGCAGAGGCTTTTGAGAGCAGCCATGATTTCAAAAATAGAGGGTAAAGTAGTTAAGCAATTATTAGATAAAAGTACAAATTTAACTACATTTCAACTACATTCATATTTATTTTACAAAAGTTATGATGAATATATTGGATTACTTACATTATGCGCTGTGGCCTGTATCCTATTTGTTGAATTATCACTAGGTTCTCTATCCCCTTCGCCACGCTACAACATGAGTTTTCGAATCGAAATCAAATCGAACGTATTTTTTTACGAGAAAGTTGAGCATGAGCCAAAAAAAAAACAAATAAACGAACGAGGGTAAACGAATAATAATACAATAATAATAAGTATACAATAAATAAAAAACTATATCAATATAAAAAAGGAACTAGAGGGCATAGAATCATAGAACAGAATAGAAGAGTAAGGAAAAGTGAAAGCAGCAGGTGTGTGGGAGTAGTGGTAAATTGGTTTGTGGATTAGGCAGTGGTAGTGAAGTGGGGATTGAGTGTGACAATTGCAAGCGTGTGCGGGTGTGCAAAGCGCAGCGAACACCAAAGTGTAGAGGAAGATGTAAAGAGTGGGGCGGCAAAAGTTATTTACAATGTGAGAAAGAATTTTTTAATAAAAAAAATTTAAAAAGCAAAATTAGGTGCTCAAAAGGATGGCAAAATGAATAGATGTACAAAAAGATACGCATTGGTGAGTGAAAGTTGGCAGAAGGCAAAGGTCGCAAAATTTTTTGCCATATTGAGGATCTAACTAGAATCGGCAATATATGAAAATTTGCTTGTGTATGCAAAAACAAGCAAGCAACTTCAAAAGTTACAATCAATTATTGAAGATGATTGAATTTCTAACTAATTTTGTTTTTTGTTTTGTTACAGAAAGGCATGAATGGTTACCCAAAGCAAAGGAAATTTGATGATTTTCGTCAAGTGCTGTGAACTCTGGATATTTTTGTGGTAAATGTGTTGGGAGAAACTATCTCGGTTGTGTGATAATTTGTGAAAAAAAAATACAACAACGAGCAATTGCATGTTATTTCATATTAATTGTGAAATAAATTAGAAAAAATTACAATAATTTTAATTTTTTATTTACTTTTTTATCTGTTTTTTATTAAATTTTGTATTTTTATTTAATTTTTTCATTTTTTATGTGTAATTAAAATTTAATTTTTCACTTTTTGGTGATTTTTAAAATTTTTTTCTTTTTTTTTCGAAATTAAAAAAAAAATGCAACGAGCAATTTAATGTATTTTTATATTAAATGTGAAATAAGTTAGAAAAAAGTACAACAATAATTTTAATGTTTTTATTTATTTTTTTATCTATCTTTTTATTATTTTTATTTTTGTTGTAATTGAAACTTTTTTAAACTTTTTGATAATTTTTTTTAATTTTTTTTTCTTTTTTTGCGTAATTCTGTATTCTATTTTCTTTGTTTTTATTTTTAGTTTTCCCCTTTTTTACTTTTTCCTCTTTTTTATTTGTAGTTTTTATTTTGTTTAATTTTTTTCATATTTTTATTTTTTTAATTTTTTATATTTTTTTATATTTTTTTATATTTTTATATTTCTTATATTTTTTTATATTTTTTAATATTTTTTACATATGTTTTTATTTTTGTATTTTATATTTTTTGTATTTTTTATATTTTGTCATATTTTTTCATATTTTTCTTATTTTCTCATATTTTTTATATTTCTTATTTTATTTTTCATATTTTTTATATTTCTTTATTTATATTTTTTATATTTTGTACATATTTTTTTATATTCTTTATATTTTCTATATATTTGTATATATTTTTATATATTTTTTCATATTTTTCACTTTTTTTTATATTTCTTTATTTTAATTTTTATATTTTTTTATATTTCTTTATTTTATTTTTTATATTTTCTCATATTTTTTATATTTTGTTATATTTCTTTATTTTTTTATATTTTTTCATATTTTTATATTTTTCAGGTTTTTTATTTTTTTAATTTATTTTTTAATATTATTTCATATTTTCTTGTTTTTTAATATTGTTTCATATATTTATTTTACCTCATAGTTTTTATATTTCTTTATTTTTTTCATATTCTTTCATATTTTTTATATTTTTTTATATCTTTTATTTATTTTATTTTCTTTTTACATGTTTTTATTTTATTTTTTATAGTTTGTAATTTTCTTTCATATAGTATTTTTTCTTTATTTTTTTTATGTCTTTATTTTACTTTTTGTATATATTTTTTATTTTTATTTTATAGTTTTTATTTTATTTTTTATATATTTTTTATATTTTTTTATTTTATTTTAATTTGTTATTTTTATTTTTTATATACTTTAATTTTATTATTTTTTTTAGTTTTTATTTTTTATATATTTTTATTTTTTTCTTAATATATATTTATATTTTTCGCTTTTTATATTCGTTTTTTATATTTTTTTTCATTTAATTTTTTGTATATACATATATTATCTGTAAGCGTGCGATTTTCTGTGATATTAATGATAAATATTAAAAACAAAAGGGCTCGGAATGTAATTTATAAATACCTAAAGCCTTTACATAAATTTAAAAGAATCTAATACATCTACGATGTATTTAAAAAACATTAAAAAGTAATTTATAAAAAAAACGACTTAAAAATTAAACCGGAAAATAAAGTAAAAATTTTAGTTTGTAACGTAAAATAAAATAAACAGATTCCAAATGCAGAAAGGTTACTTTAGTATAGCCAAGAATTAGACGGACGGCGGCGTTTTTTCATGAGTTTTTTTAATATTTATAATTTTATTTTTTTCCAATTATATAAGCTTATAATTACTCTTTAATTTAATTTATGTTTTCTTTTTTCGCAACAATACTCATTACTTTTTCCATGCAAAGGATTTTAACTCTTAATAAAAATATATAAACTAAAAATGACTTTAAATGAATAAACCAATTATTGTAAATAAAAGATTAATTTTTGATTTCAAAGAAAAATTATTGGTACGAGATAGTTCCAAAATTTAATAATGCATATAATTACTTAAAAAAAACATAAAAAACGAAAAAACGCACACTTTTAAAATCGATATATACATACTATAAATAGTAGCCATGGGACTCTGAAACTCTAAAATTTTCAAACAAAAAAAAACACAATTTGTAAGAGTGATCTCAAAGGAACCAAGTGGCTTTAATATTCACTGCAGACAATTAATTTAAAAAAAATCTAGTGAACAGAATGCCGCTAGAAAAATGGAAAATTGGTCTACAGCATTTTATATTTACACTCATACATATAACGTGGCGGATATTTTATTATTAGCAAAATTGTGTGCCAAATATTTTTTTCTGCTCTAGTAACCAATATTTTGGCGCCTAGCAATGCTGTCAACAATGTGAAAAATACAAATAAGTCGTGTTGCAATAGCTATTTCGAAATTGCCGAAATTTGGATGTTGCATATTTTTAGGAGTACTATTTACCAATTTAGCATGTTCGGGTCTAAAATACCAGAACGCCGCGGATTCGCTTCGGGCCATTTTTGGCGTCGACAGCGGCTCCAAAAATTTATTGGAATTTTTTTCGCAACACCCACAACAACAACTAATGGGCTGCAATTTTTGCGCACCGAGCTATAAACAAAGTTTGACATTTATGAGTTAATCTTTTCGATACTGGTTTTGATGCTGAAAATGCGGGAGGCTTTAAAAATGAATGTATACTTTTTTTAATTACCGGAGTCAACAAGTTTTTTATCAATAAATTGTGGAAAAGTGGAAGTTTATGAAATTGAATGCTGATATTTCACTTCTAGATGAAAACTCTTTTAACATCTATGTTTTAGACTCCGTCCACTACTTTGCTGTAGATTAAAATATCTAAAAGTATCTTATCCTGACTTTACTTGCATTCTACAATTCTTTGTAAATTCATAGAACTCGGGCAAGTCCCGTTATTCACTTGTGGCATTTCATTTACATTGAATTTCACTCGGAAGTGAATTACAGAGCCACTCTATTGAGGCGCCTGAAGATATGCTAAGCACCCTGTACTGCATTCCAAATCTGCTTAGAGCATAAATATCTCTAAAGAAAGTCAGATAATTACAGAACATAAAACCTATGAAATAAAACAAAAATCTTCCCTAAACAAATTATATTTTAATAAAAACAAAATTTGAATTAAACAAAAATTTTCTCTCAACTAATTTTTATTGTAATAAAAGCAAAATTTTAATAAAACAAAAAATTTCCCTTAACTAATTTTTATTGTAATAAAAGCAAAATTTAAATAAAACAAAACAATTTCCCTTAACTAATTTTTATTGTAATAAAAGCAAAATTTTAATAAAACAAATTTGTAATAAAACAAAAATTTTCTCTAAACTAATTATTATCGTAATAAAAACAAAGTTTTAATAAAACAAAAAAATTCCCTTAACTAATTTTTTTTGTAATAAAAACAAGATTTTAATAAAGCAAACTTTTCCCCTAAACAAAATTTTATTTTATTTGAGATTTTTTTTATAACAATTCATTCCAAACCCTTTTGATGCAAACAAAACGTAAAACAACCAAACCTCAACTCTAAACTTTTGCAGATTAATTTAAATTTATTTCAAAAATCTTATATTTTTTACTGATTACCTTCAGAACGTTGCGACAGCACCCAGAATGCACTAGAAAAACATTCAGTAAAGTACCGGTGAGTGCAAATAAATAGAAATTTGTACTACTGAATGAGGAAATTCAACAAAAAAAAACCCAGAAATATTGTGTGGACCGATAGCTTTAAAAATTTCACTTACCTGCCGCAGTTTCACATGAGACGAAGCTCTTCATACGAAGAGCGAATGTGGTAAAGTGGGCAATGAGTTTGGAGAGGGGAAATAGGGCGAGCAAACACGCGAGTTAAGGTGTAATTTGTAATAAAAATTAATTAGTTGCGAAATAACTAATTGCATGCAAACTCGTGGAGCAATCAATGTCATCAACAAGTAACGAAAATCAAGTAACAAAATCAATTATATGAACTTATTGAAAGGTAAAATAACAGAAAACAGGAACAGAAAAAAGAACTAGAATTCATTAGCATGACAGGCAGTGAATAGCGCGCAAAAGCACCACAAAAATCATCAAAAATTAAGGCTTGAGCGCTGTTGAGTTGTGATGGGGTAAAATAGTTAGCAAAAGCAGTGTTCAAGTTGCACGACTGAAGGATAGGTATGTCAATTCGTTGCAATTTATGGTTTTCCAATGATGTTAAAAAGTAATTGCTGGCACTCACAATTGAGCACATTTGAGAAAATCCGACTTGCGCCACCAGCCAGCGCTTAATATGACACAATTAATAGCGTAGAGAGGAATGCAATGCAATGTATGAAATAGTCAATAAAAATTGAGGTTAGTATGCGCATACGACATGCAGATGTTGATGACAGTTTTAAGTGTACGAACAAATCGAGCAAGTAATTTGCACTGGAGTCTACGATTTAATGATTATAAATCGGAAATGGTAGAGTTGACTTTTTCTCAAATGGATGAATGACAGTAGATGCAGTAAATAGCATTTTCTTCAAGTTACAAACGCATTTGTCGTCACATTATTTGGTGTGCACATACATTTTTGGTACCTGTTTTCTTTGTTTTTGTTTTTTAGATATATAGTTTCCTTTCTTTTGCCTTACAAAATTCCTAGCACTTTTTCTTGTGTTTTTTTTTCTCTTTTTTCAAAACACCAACCGCATCAGAGCAAAGTATAAATGTGAGGAATGCGAAAAGGAAGCACTAACATAGAATTCTTTACAGACTAATCTTCATTACTTACATTCAAGTGTGCATACTGATCGTGCGATTCGTTCGCTGGTGGCTTAAATTTGCCACAACAGAAGTTGCAGCAGCAACAACAGCAGCAGCAACAGCAACAGCCAGTCAAAATAGTGCAGCAAATAACAAGCGCCTGAAAGCGAAAAAGAAATCGTATTACAAAATGTATCCCAAAAGATATTTAGAATTACAAAACTAACAAATACTTTCAGAATAAGCTAATATGAGTATTTTTTTACTATCATTTTTTTTCAAAATTCATTTTCTCAGCAACAATTTCAATTGAGCAAAAATTTTTAATTTTTTTTTTCTGAAAGTTATTCGCTAATTTTGTTTCTTCAAAGAATTATCCTCTGCTTTTGCATTGTCTCGCACCTTCACCGCCGGCGATGTCACAACAAAGTAGGCATTTACATTTTCTTCGCCAAATTGTTCAGCAATGTAGAGACCCAATGAACCATAATTATCGTAAATATTACGCTTCGTCTGATCGCTCAATATAGAATGAGCGCGATTCACTTCCTTGAACTGTGAAAACAAAAAAAATGGTAAAAAGAAAGATGAATAAGTGAATAAAATATGTATACAAGGTGGCGCAAATTTAATCACCCTATCGGAAGATTTATAATTTTTGCAAATGGCGTCGTAAATCAAAGAGACACGCAAAGGGCGTAAAGGCCAAAATAAAGATTTCCATTACTCAAAATCATTTTTTTTTTAGTTTATTAAAAAGTGAATCAAAAACCAAATTGAATCATTTTGCGCATTGCATAACAACCAAAATAAAAATTATATTATTTGGTTTGCAGTATTTTTATGCATATTTCATTTTGAATACGAAGAAAACAAATGCATTTTAATAAAAAAAAATTGTCTGAAAAATAAAATTTTGGATGATTAATTTTGCGCCTTGTACAATCAACAAAAAAGGATATTATTTAGTTTGCAGTATTTTAATACATTTCGAATACGAGGAAGACAAATGCGTTTTAAAACACATTTTTTTTTTTTTTTTGAAAAATATTTTTTTTTAAATTTAAATAAAATTTTTTTCTATATCGAAATTTTGAATCCTTCGATCAAATACTAGCTTATCTTATAGTTCATCCATTCGATTTTGAGATAAAAAACTGCAACTATTTACATAAATACATATAAATGTATGTACTTATAAGGGAGAAAGAAGCCATATGCCAGAAGCACGATTGTGTACATTTTCTAATTCTAAGTTAATGTTGTTGTTGTAGTTGCTGTTGGTGTAGTAGTTGTTGTTGGTGTAGTAGTAGGTATTAGTGTAGTAGCTGTTGTTAATGTTGGTGTAGTAGCTGTAATAGTTGTTGTTGTTGCCGTAGTTGTGGTTGTTGTTGTTGTATCACTTCACTACGCGCCCTAACGGTGCGAGGATTCTAAGTTAATGGGTTGACTTGATTAATCTTTGGACGTTCTATGATATACCAAAACCAAGAATACCATGCGCACGTGGAAACTACAAATAATTTTTTTATATCTGAAACCAAACCTTCCAATTTAAATAGGGCAATAATTCTTCAAATTTGATTTTCCCAACATTTACATTTTTACACATTCATGTTTCTGGCATAGGAGGAACGATATGCCTTCCCAGTTATTACACAGAATTTTTAATTTTTATTTAAAATAAAATAAAAAATTCTTTAAAATAAACAAAAATTCTACTTTAAAATAGTATTTTTAAATAAATCATTCTTATGAAAAACAATTTCAGTTTTTATAACAAAAAAATGTATTTTACAACAAAATGGCCTGGTGTTTTTGTTATAGCAGCATAAACATTCCCCATACATGTGCGGGGAACGCTGTTGGAGTGACTGTCCGTGGCCGGATATTAATACAGCCCAAAACCGACTGTCGTGGGAACGAAACCTATGACTTCAGAGAGACTGCTTCATACATACACATTGTATTTACGCACACCTATCGACAAAAAGCTCCCCTTGTGATTATACATTTCTGCATTTAATTTTAACTAATTTTCAAAAAAAAAAATATAATTCATTCTTTAACAAAAGTAATCAAGGTTTCAAACTTTCTACGAAATTCAGCAAAATACATTAAATTTCCAACTTCTTAATGAACATTTTAGAAAACTTTTGTGTTTGAGTTTTATTGAATTTTATAGCCCATTCAATTTTAATCATAATTTTTTCAAAAAAAACGCTGATTTTGGACGTTTTTTTTTTGTTTGCGGCGTTGAACTTTACCTCCATATAAAAATGTGTTTTATATAATGAATATATTTTTATAAAAAATGTGGTTTATATATAAATATATTTTTTATAAAAAATGTGTTTTATAAATAAATATGTTTTTTATAAAAAAATGTTTTATATGGAAGAAAATGCAAAACACCAACAATAAAAAAATGGTTAAAAATCAAAGCAAGTGTTTGTTAACACTAAAATTGAAAACTATTTAAAACTAACTAAATTGAAAACATTAAATTTCGAAATTTATAAGACAAGAGATGTGTGGATTTTTTGCCGACGATTGTGGATATGCATGTACATATTTGTAAGTTCATATATCTCGCATACTTTTTATTACATATTCATATAATTTTTTAGCTCCTTTTTGGATGCACTCACCTTGTCGGCGGCTTCGGTATTATTTGGATTTTTATCTGGATGGTATTTCAGTGCTAGTTTTCTGTAAGTCTTCTTAATATCATCAGCCGTGGCTGTTTTAGGAAGTCCCAATATTTGATAAAGAGAATCGCCCGAAGTACTGGAAAGAAGAAGAAAAACATATTAGATTAACGAAAATAAAAATAATAATTACCTAATATTTATAAAAATTACAAAATATGTAAAAAAATATTCGGGACGATCGATTTTAAATATTTGTTTATTTTGACTCTGATAATAATTTCGCAATAGAAATAAAGATTTATTGCCAGCCAGTATTTTATCCTCGAAAAAAAAATCAAATTAATTGCCGCATTTTCGTATCAGTAGCCCGGATTTGAGGAACCAGGGATTTTACAAAGGGAAGACACAGACATTTTGATTTAATAAAAAAAAATTATTAAAAAATTATTTTGATGCGCACTTTGGAGTAATGTCATGGGTTATTTTTCAGAAAATGATGTTCGAAACTAATTTCAATCACCGGTCCCCCCTGCAATAAGACTGAAATTGAGGAAACGGATATTAGTATGACCCGCAATGCCGCATAACTCTTCAAACAATCGATATTTCGCGCGTTAAAGTTGGTGATCATGGTTTTTGTTGTTGAACCCTAATAGGAACTACTTGCTGAGCAGTTTGTTGTGCTCTATTATAGGGAGCATCTGTGCCTCATTGTGAATGTTGTGTTGGGCATCAGTAGAGCCTGTCGCAGTCATTGTGGAGTGTTCAACAGGACTGTCGCTTGTCCACTGCGAATCACTGGTTCCAGGCGACCAGACAGGCACAACATAGTTTAGAACCGGCCGGCCTATTGCCTTAAACGTCGATAGCAGCATTTCTTTGTCTTTGATCCAAGTGCTGCCGGCAAGTGATTCTGGGCTTTAGTGGCAATTGCGGTTGTGTGCGCAGAGAAGGAGAGCAAACTGTCAAAGGTTGCACCCAAAATTTTGGAATTGTTAACAGTCGGAATTGGAGTATCATCGACTTTTACCTTAAGTTACAGTTTGACCTCCTTTGTCCAGGTGGTTAAGAGGGTCGCCGTGGGCTTTGTGGGGAAAGTTGGAGATTCCTCGCAGTGAAAAAGCGAGCAAGGACGGTGAGGTAGGTGTTCACTATGACGCACAGGCCATCAATGTCATTGCCCAACGTCATTAACGTGCAGTCGTCAGCGTATGAGACCAGGGACACGCTCTCTAGTGGTTGGGAGAGTTTCGATATAAAGAAGTTGAACAGCAAGGGTGAAAGGACATCGCCCTGCAGAACACCTTGGCGCTCGTGTTATCAGCCGCTTTGGTAATGTCTATTTGTAACTTCGGAGCGCCGATTAGCCCCATTTTGGCTTCTTTATGCTTGTTCGAAAGATTGATTATACGCAGATAAATAAGAAATAATTCAGGTCCCTAAGCTGACTGATGTCTAAGTCATGTCGGGTGATAGACCACAAACCGTCAACAAGGTGTTGGAAAATATGCTTGGTAAGAGGAATGCTGCCTTCACACAGGTAGATAGTTAAGGACTTGCTTGAATCGCGATGAATATAAAAATTTATTTTTTGAATTTAATTTTAGGGTAGTTTTTAACACTATGTTAATACTGGACTGACTGCCAACATATTTGACAATCGTATTTATACTTCTACCTCATCTTACTGTTTTAGGTACACGACTTGTATATTAGTTTCTTTGTTTGCTGTTTAGGAAAGACATGTTTATCTTTTGTTATTCTTAAAATACATATGTCTGGATTTATTCAGCCCTCCATGATTATACTTAGAATTTACTTAACTATTTTTATTTATTATTTGTGAATGAAATCATTCCTTAACTCTTTCCAATAATGCCATAAGTAATACAGGGAGATAAAGGATTTTTAACGCACATACATTGAACAAAAGAGCTTCAAATTAATGGTCAAATAAACTAATTAGCAGCAATCGCCTCTTTTAGCAAACTAATTTGCATATTTTACCAACTTCCAGCCACTATACAGTTTATCTATAATATGCAGCAATTACAAAAACAAATATTTGCATACATATAAGCGTATATGCATATGAATAAATGAATGAATATGTGTGTGTATGTTCGCAAACAAAACAAACGACCTGCGTGTGCTTGACTCCTCTCGAAAGGCACATAAACAACATAGACATAACCACATAGACATATAAACATGGATCAAAATACATTATATGTAGAGTAAACAAAGCGAAAAATGCAGAATTACAAACAAATCCATGTAAGAGTAAACTCGTACGGAAAAAATTTATTTGCACAAGCATCAACAGAGAAGCAGATATGGTGCATGGTGGAGCGGCAGCTGGGAGCCCGTGGAGTTGATTAACCGCAAAAGCCGCAAAGACTCTAACCAAAGGGTGAAAAGAGCTAACGATCACGCTTGAAAGCACGCTCTCTACAGAGCCTATTTGAGATATAAATAATTTTTAAGCAAACATTTTTTTGTTTTATAGACAAAGAATCACTAAAAATTCTCATGTTTATCTCATTCAAACAAAAAATGGTAGTACGAGTAACTCAAATGCACTTTAGCAGGAAAAATTTCACGATTTGTCATTTTATAAGGAATTGCATTATTTTTATTACTTGACACTATTTCTTTCGGGCTATCGTTTAGAGCAGCCGTTCCCAAATTGTGCTTCACAACGCCCTGGCGCGTAATGGATATAGTACAACCGGTTGATCAGCGTTTGAAAGGAAGTTGCTATGATGAAAAGAAAAATAGAACTGGGGCAAAAAAGTACTGAAAGTAAAAAAACTGTTTAAGATTTATGACCAAGCTTGCAATATAATATTACTCCAATATGACATTATGTATCCATTTTACAACGAATTCTTTAGGCGGTCTGTATCAAACCGACTGCATTAGAAATCCATTCAAATCAACACACCATCATTTACATCTTCAATAGTGAATCAGCAGCAATTTACAAGAACATCCTGCCCCCAATACTACAACTTTGAACATATTTTTACGGGTTGATACATCGCACTTAATTGAAAATAGTTTCTTTGCAGTTGCAGTAATTAAACCGCAAGATCAAATATCATTGGTCGTTGGCACAATTACGTTCTGGATACTGCAGCAGGTTACTCCTACTTATCCAGAAATGACCCTAACATACTAAACATATGTCCGGCATGTAAAGACATCCTGCACGACACTAAATACCTTTTCAATCTAACACCCCTCTCCCTCTGGACCCAACCTGTCGAAACAGCAAGTTTCTTGGGTCAACCGTCAATCCTGCACGACACTAAATACCTTTTCAATCTAACACCCCTCTCCCTCTGGACCCAAAACCTGTCGAAAAAGCAAGTTTCCTGGGTCAACCGTTAGATGAGCTAGACGAAGACGACCAGTGATTACACTACACTTACAGGACAAAGTTACTGCTACAACAACAACAACATCAAAAATCAATGGTAAAAAGAAATACTTGTAACTAAGCAAAATTTTAAACTCGATTTGAGAATTTATGAACAAAAAAGCAAGCTTATCCTTCTCATTGATAACACAAATCTATAAAATTTACTGTTCTTTTTATATGAGGCTATTTTCCCATGTAATTTTGTACGCTTAATAAGATTCTGGGGCCCAAAGGTGCCCATCACGTTATAGTTCTAAGAAAATTGGAGGGTAAAAACACCGAAAAATATGTGCCCCTTTTAACCCCCCTTTTTTTAAAACTATGCCTTGCTAGACCCTTATATACCGTAGACCCAACCTATACTCACAATTAAAGCTTGAACTTTACACTAACACAATAACCAGGTTTCAAAAATAAACGATTTAGAATAAATGGCATAAAAATATTTCAAAAACCCGTTCTCACGACAGTCGGTTCTACGTTTCCGGAACGACCCGGACTTATATCCGGCCAAGGACTGAGCCTCCAGCAGCTAAAATGCAAACAAATAACAACAACAACAACGGAAACCAATCTCATATCAGAAACAAAAAGATCTAGATCTGTGTTATGAATAATAAAATAACAGTTCCGTTTTTTGAGAATTATATTTTAATAAAAAATAAAGCGATTCTCCTGTCTGATATAGCCTAATCAGATATTAGTACATTCTTTTGTATTCCCGTCGTAAAAAAAATTAATTTTACAAAGGAAGTCCCAGTTCTAAAAAGGTTGGGAAACCCTAGTTTAATAAATTGTATTTTGTTTTGTCTCAAAAAATTGGCCAACACGGCATTAGCCATGCTTATCAGCGCTAAACATTTGATATATTGCCTAATTTTAGCGTAAAATAGCGCAGTGAGCACCTAATCATACATACATACAAATGAAAACGACCCATAAAAGAGATATAATAGCAAACAAGCGCCACGAGACAGTAAAAGTTCACGCTAACCGTACACGTAAAAAGTCAGCGCACAAAGATGGCAGGCATAGTAGTGAAGAGCCGTTGGAAACGATTTGAAATGTGCGGTAGAAAATTTAAAAAAATCTGTTCAAATGTGCCGTTATGTGGTTAGGTTGTTGTAAAAGCTTAGAAATTGCTCCAAAAAATATGAAATGGTATCACTAATGTGGGATTCGTTAGTTAAATATGAGGAACATTTTTGACTCTTCATGAATATTTTTTTCTAATTAAAGAAGTGTACACTACATAGCTTTGCTATCGAAAAAGATCCTATTTTCCAAATATAATATTTTTCAGCAGCACTAACTGTACACCAAAAGCCGTAGCACGTCAATATGATTGTCTCTTACCATTATCGAGGGCTTACTGACAGTTCGGTAGTCAGTCATATAGTGATTTGTAAAGCGTCCCACTCAGTACCATTTCACAATCGAGCTTTATTCTGGCACTGTGCCAAAAAACCCCAATTTCATGAAAATTACTAACATACACTACACTCGAAGTGTAACCAACTTCAGACCGCTCGCGCAGCTAATGCATGGGAATCAGCTGTCTGTTAATTGGCTAAATGACAGTTCAGAGTATTGTTTACAAGTGTGCGGAAGCATTTGGCCGGGGGTAAACGCGAAAAAAGAAATTCAGTAATGGATTTCAAACGTAATAGTGTGATTGCATTATATTTGGCTGAAAAATCACCACCAGCGATTGTTCGTGAGCTCGAGCACCTTAAAGTAAAAAAAGTTTTTGTTTATCGCACCATTACTCGATTTAATGATACTGGTAGCATCGCGAAACGTCATTGAGGTGCTCATCAAAAGACTGCAACGTCACGTGAAATGGTTCAAAAAGTGACGAAGCGACTTGAGCGAAATCCCCGACGAAGTGCCAATCAAATGGCGAGAGAACTGAAAATATCTGACCGTAGCATCCGCCGCATACTGAAAAATCAAATCAAATCTCAAATTCAAGCCTTACAAAATCCCAAAAGGGCGTGATCTCACACCAAAGCAACAACAAATCAGACTTGAGAGAGCGAAGGAGTTGCTTCGCTTGGCCGAAAGCGGTCAATTTCCGAACATTGTGTTTTCTGATGAGAAAAATTTTCAAATTGAGCAATTCGTAAACTCCCAAAACGATAGCGTTTATTTGGGGCCGCTGTAACCGAAGATGGGCGTTCTCCAATCGTTTTCATCGAGCCTGGCGTCAAGGTAAATGCGAAATATTATCCGGAAAGTATTCTGGAAGTTGCTTTGAAGCCATGGGCAGACAAACATTTCGTTGGCATATCACGTTTCAACAGGACTCGGCATCGTCTCACAAAGCTCGCTAAAAATCAAGAATGGCTAACTAACAATGTTCCGAACTTAATAACATCCACACAATGGCTCTCAAATTCACCAGATGCGAATCCGATGGACTATTGGGCCATTTTGGAGAGCAAAGTCCGAACTAAAAGGTTCACCAGACTCGAGGCGCTGAGAAAACCCATTTTCCGCAAGTGGACCAAAATATCTGCAAGTCACATTCGGGCAGCTTGCGATTCGTTTCTGCACCTTCTCAAGGTCATAGTCAAGGCAAAAGGTGGTCATATCGAGCAAAAGTAAATTGATTCTTAATTTTGTATTATTTTCACACATTTTTTACTTTGAATTGAATAAAAGTAATTTTCCAAACTAAATGTATGGCCTTTTTAATTGGTTACACCTCGAGTACCGGACCCTCTGCTATACTTTATTTAACTTTTAAATACGCTCTAATATATAAACTATTTTGTGCGCTGACATTTCATGTCTAGTGTACATAAGAACGTGTATTTGTATGTACTGAGACAAAAGTAGACACAAGTGAAGTCTCTCATGACTCACTTTCGAACAGACATTGCAAGGCTATAATGTTTTGGAATGTGTTTGCACACAAATGTAAATAAATTAAAAGAAAACTATAAAAAAGTAAATTTGCTTATCGATGTTAGGAGAGCAGCCGACAACAACTTGCCTGGGTATAATAGAAAATACCTATGAAAATAATAAAGTAAAATTCTAAGAATTAATACACTGAAAATAAAGAATGCATTGCGCCAGTCGCTGTCACAATAATGCAAAGTTGAAGCGGAAGAGTTGCAAATGGCAGCGACCGCAGCAGCGGCAAAAGTGTTGCATTTTTTTCTTTTTCTTCGCAGTTGTACGCTAGAACACGCTACGTGGTGACGGCATTGATGACAATGGCCATATTGGCACCGCCTTCTTTTTCCTGCCTTCTATTCCGCGAACCCACGACCTTGCTGTAAGCATAGCATTGACACTGAAACAGGCGCCGTTGGTGTGCAGAAAGAGAGACGTTGCAATGACAGAAAATGGCATGCGTGTGCACAATATATTCCAGCGAGAGCAATTTTATTTTATTTTCGAAGGGTTTCCAGATGTGCCCCTAAATTATACGAGTATGTAGGTTTTAAATAAGAGTCTTAAACGTAAAAATTAAACTCCGTTGTTTTACGCACATTCCATACCCGCTTTTCCCACTTAAAAGTGTGCTCTAACACAAACTAGCTGGCTATGTGGCCAGGTTAAAACATGTTGCATGACTGTTAAGGATTTACAACCTTCCAAAGTCGGTTGTGCTGTCAAATAACTTCACAAAACACCAATACTAGGCGCCAAATAAAATACGCTAAATGGTCTAAACTAGCGAATTGAGAAAGGAGCTCATCAGCTTTTCACAAAAGATAAAAGGTTTGGGAAATGTTATACGCGTTTACACCAACAAACAGTATCATGAGGCGTGCACACCCAACAGGTGCAAAGCTATCCACTCATCAGTAAATTGCATATATGTATTACTCACTAAAGGACTACATCCCCTCTCGGATGCATAAAAAAATATGATAATGGTAACCCAATGGGCATACGTATATGTATGTACGTAGATACAAACACATATAACCCTACATATGCGTGCATTGAATTAATCGCACTTTATCAAAGGTCACATGATTATGTGGATTTTGAGTGGTAAAATACTACTCAAGGCCATGGACAAGCCACTTCGAACAAGTAGTATATGCACACCACACCAGTACGTCAATAAAATCCTCTATTTCTGTGGACTTTCAATAGAGAGAACAATATAAGGCAAATTCTATACCACAGCGAACAATTTTATAATTGTCTGTCAATGTTTGCATTATTCTTAGTAGAATAATTACTTGCATATGCAAGTGCGATTATTTATATTCCTAAAGGGGTATTTTTGGAGGGGCGAGTCATAAGGGACTACTGCTTACGCGAAATATTTTGCTGGTATTTGTGCTATTTTCGTGGACAAATTGATGCGCGCACTGAACAGCGATAAGCCAACACAGAGCAATAATTGTTTAGACGCTAATCTCAACGTTTATATTATATTTTAGTTGCTTTTTTATTACTCATACCGTTGCGGCGATAGTGTGGACAAGAGTATTGGCCGAAAAGTAGTATTAAAACGTGTAGGTATAAATATGTACAACAAAAAAAACTAAACACTTTTGCGATAGCTAAATTAGTGCAAGTATTTCTTGCGATTAGGAATCAAACAGTGAGAGATACGCTTAAAGATTAAACAAGTTGAAAGCAATTTTAAACTAGCAGAATGTTATTACGAGTAACTGCCAAGAGATTCTTAGATTATATATTTCAAATAGTTTACAAAATTAATCACTTGTTTCGATTCTTAAAAGATTGGTTTTTAATTCGTACATATTAGCAGCAATTAATGAAAATTGTAATCAGCACATTTATTAAAAAAATAATAATTGCTCCAGCCCGTCATGCATTTCCCACCCTCATTTGCTTAGCGTATCACGATTTTTACAAATGCCAAGGTTGCCCATTCATACTACATTCGCTTTGCACTCTTGCCACGATGCCATAATATTATTCTATTTTCATTTTTCCGCTTTCTTACTTCGTGGTACTATTTTCCAACCATATTCTATGCTTTCCCAAACTACCATTAACTTCACACGGTTATTATGCTTGTTGTTGTTGCTATGAAAGCCTTCGGAATTTTCTGCTTTGACTTTTTTTTTGCAACACGCATCAGCGCTATCGCCACCACCAACCAATCGGTCGACCACCCACCCACCCGATCACCCATTCAATTCCCAGTTAGCTAGTCAGCCAGCGCCAGCTTGTCAACAGTCATCTTCTGCCAACAAACGTTTTGAACCGCACATTCATATGGAAAATCAATTAAAGTCGACGTCGGCGCCGACTTTCGTAGCGCTCAAGAAAGTTCGCTACCTCAGCTCTGCTCTCTGCCGCATTGCGCTTGGGCTGCTCTTTTTTGCCTTTTCTTTTATTGCGGCAGCAAACAGCAGCTGCAAATTTAAAGCGTATTTCTTTCCAATTCTCTTTTCATTTTTTTCACTACATCCGCATCGTCGCAAATTTGTAGCTGCAACTGCGTCGCCGCCCACCAACGTCAAATACTTAGCGAAACAATCACTTTTTTAACACATTGTTCTTAAGTTGCTGCATCGGTCGCGGTCGCGGTCGCAGCCGCACTCGCTGCCATTGCTGTTACTTCCCCATTTCTCTACTTACGACAATTTTCTTTTCTCTCCCATGCCACCAGCACTCATTTTGTTCTGTCGTTAGTTTTTTTCTTGCGCTTGCAAAAACTTTAATTCCACAGATATTAAACAATTTATATTGTTTAATATGTTGACCACGTTTTAAAGTAATACACTCTTTGGTATAATGTTGATTCACGCGAATTTCCGAATGGAATTTGAATTCTTTGTATATTTTCTGCACTTATGGCTGGCTGCGAGTGATTCTATTTTATCGTTCGCCTGCGCCCTGCGTTTGACAAGAGTGTAACCAGATCAAACCATTCTTGAGAAACAAAAAAGTGTTGCTGTACCTTGAGAAAGGGCTAATTGCTTCTTAATTTTTACTGAATTTAATTAATATATATTTTATAGAAGCATATAAACCAATGAGCCATTTAAACGAATCCTATGCTGGACTCAGATCTTGTTCATTTATTAAAAAAACAACTAAATGTATTTCTTCTTACGTCTGTAATCATCGAAGAGATAAACAGTGTCCCAATTTGTCATTTCAAAAACACCGGAATGATAACCCTTTTAAATATGAAGAAAAAAATCCTACATTTATTTTGGGAAGCTTTTGGATAGTATAACTCGTTTTATATAAAAAATTGATTCTAAAATGCATACAATATTTAATATATAAAATTAAATATTCATCATTTACAATATTTTGAGCGTGAGCGATCTTCAACCACGCTTCAAAAACAACCCCATTTTAGATCAACAACGGCTACGTTATCTCCGGAAATCCTGCGCGGAACTCTATTTAAAAAAAATTATGTGTGTACATATAATAGCCCGATATCCTTCGCTACTAGTTACCTTATTTGTGTTATATAATCAATTATCATTCTACTCCATGTAAATTAATTAGGATAATCTCTTAATTTTATTGGTGGGCGAAACCCTAGACCCCCTTGAGTCTTGCACGTTCTTTTTATATATCTATTTTCCATTGCATTTCCCTTTGCATGAATTTTAATATTTTCTAGAAACTTATCTTTTTGATGTCAATTAGAAGTAGTAGGGTTGCAATATTGATTTCTTTCTATTAAATTAATCTCTGAACTGTCAACTTTTGTTTGAGTTACTCTGGACTGCTAATCTTTGTTTATAGATTTTGGCATTCTAGGTACCAAAAGCAGAAACGCTCTACTTCTTCTACTTGTTCAATTATACGTTCACATATAAGTAGGTGATCAACTTTTTCGTGCTTAACTCCCAATCCGTAATTAAAAAGCGAGATTTTCCATACAAAATTTCTCTCCCAAAATCTGAGATTGTTAAATAATACTAGATAATAACCATACTTTTTGACATACACCCTGTGTCTTCTGTGCAATAAGAAAAACGTCAAAGTAAAAACTAAAAAAAATGGATGCCGGCAAAGATAACAGGTTTGTAGACATAATTCTAATAAAATGATCGTTAGGTATTATTAAGTATGCATTAATATAACAGAAAAAAGCGTGTGTTCATAAACGTGTGTCCTCTCATTACTTATAATAAAATGTAATATCGAATTTCGAATGCGTACTGCTGCCATAATTTTTTGAAACTCCAGTAAAAGTCGTTTACGGATTTCCACCAACTGTTTTTATTAGCAGCCAATTGCACAATTAAATTAGCTATTCCTTCTCCTTGTTTTTCCTTCTTATCGTTAATAATAATTAAACAAACCAAAAACACTGAAATATTCCACCAAAATATCTCAATGAAGACAAACTTTCACAACAGCATTGACAGCTGATAGTCAATTTTGCAGGTAATCTGCCATATGTGAACGAGTAGAATAATTTTGTGGATTTATTGGTAATAAAAGCATATGTGAACGTACTTTAAAGTGCTTTGGTTTGCACACACTTCCACGACTGAAAATTTAGTAAAACTTATATTTATTAAAAACAGCTCAAACAATAGTTTCTTGTTATTATACATACTAAAAGTTTGCGAAGAAATGCAAAGTTAATAATGTAGAACGAAAAAGTGTAAAATTTGATAAGCGAATTGCGGGTTTTATAACTTTTAACCCAACTTACACAGAAATTATGAGGTTTTATACGAGAAAAGTGGTATTTTTAGAAATATTACTTCCCTACTACCACTCTTAGACATAAAAGCACTCGATTCAAGTGCCAATCCAAAAACACATTTTGCAATTAATTTTTTTTTTAATTAAACACAAGATAAATAAAATTTTAGTCATACATATTGAAAGTATAATTTTAATTTATTTTGCCTCTGGCCCACCCTGTTGAGCCAAGCCGAAAAGAACGCCGTTCCAATTAACTTAAACGGCATCTGATACCAGCTGTCACTATAGTCAACCAGCAATGCGCTATCGTCCAAATGTCAGAAGCTTCACGTGTTTACGGCTTTCACAAGTGCTTTCCTTAATTCTTAAATTATTTAGTTTTTTGAAATAATATTAACAAAATGGGTAAAATCAAGAAAGAGCCTGTTGACCTAGATACCACAGTTATTTCCGAGGCAAATGTAACAGTCAAAGAAGAAGATACTTATGATGATAAGCTAAAGTATGTGAATAGTATTTCCAAGCCAATGGCTTCACGCAAATTGGCCAAAAAGTGCTATAAACTTATTAAGAAAGCGATGAAACACAAAACGTATCTGCGTAATGGCCTGAAGGATGTACAAACACGTTTACGCAAAGGCGAAACTGGGTGAGCGAGTCTAATGAAAATAAACAAGAAAGATTCCGATAAAATTATTATAACTTTCTGAATTTGCTTAATTGTTGGTTATATGTAATCGTATTGATATATTTTTACTTACAGCATTTGCATATTTGCTGGCGATGTGACGCCCATCGATATCATTTGCCACTTGCCAGCCGTTTGTGAGGAGAAGGGCATACCCTATGCGTATACACCAAGTCGGTCTGATTTAGGAGCTGCTATGGGTGTGAAACGTGGCACCGTGGCTTTGTTGATCCGTGAACATAACGACTATCAAGATCTGTACGATGAGCTGAAACAGGATATATCCACCTTGGGGGTGCCTATTTAAAGCAATACTGCCTTTCGTGCTCACTGTAGATTAAGAGATTTCCTATGTCTTTATATTGATAAGTTAAATAAAATAAGAAAGTATATAAAAAAAACTATAGTTGTTTTGATTAGAAGAAAATATAAATCTCCAATATATTAGAAGCTGCTCATTTAGGGTGTGCAACGTAGCATCGTATTTTCCTCTGTTGAAATTATAAAATGCCTTGTTTTTTTTTTGGTTGTCCCTGCGGGATCTTTTTTATTTGCAAATTTGCAGTTTTTTTCCTTTTGCTTAATTTTTGTTATAATTATATTCTTTTACTAAAATTACAGAAATCCATATAAATAGTATTTTGTAGCTATTCTTACATTTTTTAATTATTTATTTTTTGTTTTTGTTTTATTTAGATGTTTCATAATGTTATAAGTAATCGTATTTTTGTTTTGTTCAATATTTGCATTTTATACGTGTATATACTAGTATTCTTCCTTGATCTAACACTTTTACATGTACACTTTGCTTGTATTTTTTGTTTGTTTTTGTTTTGTTTTATTTTTATGCATTAGCGTTTTAAATTTTATAACTAGACACAATATTTAATATAGCATTTTCTTCTTAAAAAACTCGCATCCAAAAGCCATTCTCCATAGTTTAATTTGAAGGGTACGAACTTGCCATTCTTTGCTGGGAAGTATTTTTTTTTTTACATTTTAAACGAAAATTTCAGAAATATTTTCTGTTAACAATAATAAGAAAAGATTCTTTTGTTTGGTGTTTTTTAACAACTGCACCAAAAATCTAAATGATTTAAAAAAGGTTTAAGGAGTTTTCTTTGCAAATTATGATTTCTCATTTGTTGCGCCACGACAATAGCGTTTTTTTTTTAATGCCTAAATTAAAAATTAAAGAGCGTTAATTTAAAGTTTTTTGGAATATTTTTGTTAAAATTGTGTAATATTGGATATTTTTTTAAAAGGGTCTCATTTGAATGTCTTTCTTGAGCCTAGCGGGATGTATTTCTTTAGTTAAATTTTTCCTGAATTTTGAATTTTTCGAATATACAAATTTGGAAGTGGAAACTAGTAATTGAAAATAAAAGGAAACATAAATTTTTATTTAAAAAAAAATTGTTTATTCCAAATGTATTAAAAAAGAAAAAAAAATTATAAAAAAAAATTTTATTGACAAAAAAAAGAATTATTAAAAAAAAATATAGTTTATTAAAAATTTATTAAAAAAAGTTTATTAAAAAAAATTTAAAAAAAATGTTTTCTTAAAAAAAAATGTTTATTAAAAAAAATATTTATAAAAAAAAAATTATTAAAAAAAATATAATTTATTAAAACAAAAAAATTATAACTTATTAAAAATTTATTAAAAAAAAAATTATAATTTATTATAAATTAAAAAAAAAAACAAATTTTTATTAAAAAAACAAATTTTTATTAAAAAAACCATTTTTATAAAAAACAATTTATTAAAAAAAAAATTGATAAAAAAAAATTTATTTAAAAAAAAATTATTATAAAAAACCAAATTTTATTAAAAACAAATTTATTAAAACAAAAATTGTAATAAAAAAAATATTTTATTAAAAAAAAATGTATTAAAAAAAGTTTTAATTATCAGATTCAGTATTTAGCAGCTTTTGAATAAATGTTTGTAAAAGGATCTTTTGGACTTAAAATATTTGTTATGAAAGAAGGATGCAAAAATTTATGATAAAAAGTCTGAAATGCACAAGAATTCAAATACTTTTTTTAATATAAATTTTTATTTATGAAAATTTCCATGTTTGCTTTTATTTAATTTTAAATTAAAAATATCGTTAAGAGCTGTAAATGTAGGATATAATATTTTTTGCAAAAAAATACTATTTAATAGAAATTTCACACCGCATATTTCTTGAATTTAAGTCCCCCATTTTTTTAATTGTACGCTTTAAACAGGTGTGAGATTTACAAATTTCATAGAAAAAAAATAATTGTTCATTCTGGGACTTTCAAAAATAAATATGTAAACTTTCTTGAATTTGTATTTAAAATATGAGCTTAAACGGTGTTCACATCCTTCCACACGAAATCCTGCTGAAATCTGATATGGCTCTTTTAATATTAAAATCTTGAAAAAATGAATTCTTGAATATTTCTAGTGGAAAAAATTAGTTCTTGAATTTTTCTAGTGGAAAAAATCAAACGTCCATCCTGGCACTTGCGAAAAAAAATCTAAAAAGAATGATTTTTAAATTTGAGATGTTTTTTAAGTCAATTATATCGCTTAATAATGGAAATTTGTGATTTTTTTAAGTCAATTATATCATTTAATATTGGAAACGTTTAAAAGGCGATTTAAGAAATTTTGTTTCACAAAAAAAAATTAATTACACTAAAAATGTTGTTGTTGTTGTAGCAGCATAAACATTCCCCATACATACATATATGCCGGGAAATATTGCTGAAGTGATAGTCCCTTTTCGGATATAAATCTGAGTCGTTCCGGTTACGTAGAACCGGCTGTAGTGGGACCGATTATACTAAAAATCGATTTATTTAATCAATGAATTTTTCATGCGAAGTGGACATGTTTTTATTTTTGTTTTTTAGTTATTTTTTTAAATTCTTTTTTAATTAGTATTAACGTTAGTCAATTTGGCGGGGGAAATGCATAAAATCTTGCAAACAGCAGTTTCGCTCTAAAAAAAAATCTTTTTAGCCACAGTTTTTTAAGGTTTTTTTGTTTTCTTGTTTAAGCAGTTTCACTACCCTTCCCCTTTCAACACCCACTGCTCTTCACTCGATGCGTTT
Organism: Anastrepha fraterculus; assembly: GCA_037575425.1. Classification (NCBI taxonomy): domain Eukaryota; kingdom Metazoa; phylum Arthropoda; class Insecta; order Diptera; family Tephritidae; genus Anastrepha; species Anastrepha fraterculus. Next base: position 24,459 of record JAYXIM010042385.1, on the reverse strand, counting down.
TGTTTTTTTTTTTTGTATTCTTTTCACTTTTCTTTTGTATTTTAACGATTCATTTATTTTTTTTAATTTCCTTCTTACTTCAAGCAAATGACAATAATTTTAAAAATCTTTAAATTTTTGCTGTATTTTTGCTTTTAATAATAATAATAAGAGTTATACTTTTTATAATTAATTATTTAATTAATAATAATGTAAGAAATTGTAATAAAGAACGCATTTAATAAGAATAATAATAATTATAAAAAATTATAGATCGTATTTTTATAAATGTATTTTTTTAAATTTAATTAATTATAATCAATGCATGTATTGGTGTTCTTGCTACATATATACGTAATTATAATATTTATAATAATTAAATTATGCGTGTGTGTGTGTGTGAGTGTGAGTGTGCTACTTATACCTGTGCTTGTTGTTGCGTGTGTATGGGTACGTGTGGTTTGTCCAATACAAAAACAAAAAATAGCATTCAGCGCGTTTGGCGAAATTCGCTGCACATTTGAAATAAGAAAATAAAATTTAATATTATTACATTTATAATTAATTATATATTTATATAGAACGTAGTTTTTAATGTATTTATCATTTCATTTAAATTTTATATATGTATACATTTTTTGTTTGTTTTGTTTTTCATATGCACATTCGCATACTAACATATTTTTTTGCTTGCATTTTTTGTTTATTTTGTTTTTGTAACTAGTCGCTAAAATCTTTTCCTTTTACAAATTCAAGTTAAACAATAATTTGCTTATTCATTTTCATTTTTGTTTTTTTCTTTTTTTGTAATTTTTATAATTCATAATCTTTTACGCCATTACTGTCTTAGTAATATTTTTTTAGTTTATTTCTTGAAAACTTTTATGAAAATTTACGCTAAACTTATGTGTAATCATTTATAAATTTTACAGCAGTTTTTTTGCTTTGCTTAATTTTTGTTTGTGTTAAGTGTTAAATTTCTGTATTTCTTTTTGCAGTTTTTTTCTGTTTCACTTTTTGTTTTGTTTTACATTTTTTTGTTTTTGGTAATTTTTTTGTTTTTCTTGTAATTTTTTTAAATCTACGCTTTTCCAAATGACGACACGTTAAAAACTTACACATATACATTTTTTTTGCTCACGTAAAACGTAAATATTCTCATTTGCTGTTATCTTTAGTTAAATGTAAGTATGTATTTGAAATAGTATTTTTGTTGTATATATAGGCTTATAATTTATTTTAAATTTTATATTACACACTTAGCATTCGTAAATTATTTTCTATTATGCAAGTTTTTTTCTTTATATATATTTATGCAATATTGAAATCGTTTGCTCTACTGCTAAAAAATTTCGAATCGTTTCTGTCTTCACTACTTTTTTACATTTTTTTGGGGTTTTTCATGGTTTTTTTTTTATCAAATTATGCTTATATCTTACATGTATTTTTTGTAATATTCTGAGTAGTTACTTGCAAATAAATATTAAACTATTTTTTTATTTAAATTAAAAATTAAATTTTTTTTGGATTTTTTATTCACAATTAGGATTTTGCAATTTCTTTACTCAATTAGTATTTTTTTTTGTTTCTTTGTTTTTCATTGTATGCATATCATCAAGTAGGCAGGCAAGGAATGCTAAGCATTGGCGCAACGAGCGAAGGATGAGGAGGTAAATTGAACTATTTGATTGCTATCAAATTGAAAATTGCAATCATTAAACACTGATTCTAGGAAAAGAATGCATAAATTCGAATTGCATTGTTTCTACTAGGCAAATTTTACTTCGCACATTCCAATTTTTGATTAAAGAAACCCTTTGGGTAGCAATGAAAACGGCATAGGGCAGTTCATACATTCCCATGGCCGACAACGTTACCGGAATGACTCGGGGTTTTCCCGACCAAGGGCTGCCGCCCCAGTAAACTAGCCCTGTTTAGTGAACCGTTTATCAGGGTAGTTCACAATTCAAGTTCAAACAATCTGGCTCCAAGGCATTTGAAAATTATCATGACAGCACAGCAACATATCGTCCCCTTAGTATAACAATAGCCTATGTGCTCATAGGCTATTATTTTTTTATTGAATTTTTGGATTCTCCATCGTCGATTTTATATGTGGTCAAAATTTGGTCAAATTCTAGTTCCACAAAGTGGGTCAAAACGTCAGTCAAAAAATAGTAAATATTTACAGACATAACGAGATTTGAGTGAGAGCTACTTTCGACAAAAAATTTGAAATTCATTTTCTCAAAACATCAAAAAATGTATAGGCTATTTTAATACTAAGGGGACGATATAATGTATGGGTATATTTATCTGCATAATTTGCCAGACCATTTACACTTAATTGTGAATTCCCCAATGATAAAAACGCAACTTTTTTTTATTTTTGGAAAATTAATTTGAAAAATGTTTGAAAAACAAATCAAAAAGACAAAACCATCTAAGATGGCATAAATTTTAAATGTATGAAAAAAAGAAAAATTAATTCAAATCAACTACTTTTGGAGGTTAGGTAGTATTTACATATGTAGTATGTGTGACATAAATTTCGGTCCTTCACTGTCCTTGTGTAGTGCTCTAACCACCCGTTTAATTGTCCCACTGTCGCTGAGCTTTTTAGCAGACATAAACGTTGTATATTTTGTTACAGATTTCAATTTTAAAAAATTCTAAGAAAATGACGCGATGAAAAACGTAAAAAAAAAATATTAAATATAACTAAAAAGGCCTGAGATCAAGGAAAGATATATAAAATCTTACAAACATTCTTTAATTAAGTAAAAAAAAGCAAATCAATAAAAAAAGAAAATCTATAAAAAAAAGAAAATCTATAAAAAAAAGAAAATCTATAAAAAAAAGAACATCAATAAAAAAAAACAAATCAATGAAAAAAGCAAAGCAATAAAAATAAGAAAATCAATAGAAAAATGAATAAATATAAGCAAATTAATAAAAAAGAATGACCAAAAAAGGGAAATTTAATTAAAAAAATCATCAAAGAAAAAATTTCACCAAAAAAAGGCAAATTAATAAAAAAAATCATCAGAAAAAAGGAAAATTAATAAAAAAAATCATCAGAAAAAAGGAAAATTAATAAAAAAAAAGTCACCAGAAAAAAGACGAATTAATAAAAAACAAAAAAATCACAAAAAAAATTAAATTAATAAAAAAAAATCAAAGAAAAAAAGACAAATTAAAAAAAAAATCACCAAAAAAAAGCAAATTAATAAAAAAACATCACTTAAAATAGGCAAATTAATAAAAAATCAGCAGAAAGAGGCTAATTAATAAAAAAAAATTACCAAAAAAAGGAAATTTAATAAAAAAAAATTTCTGGTGAGGCAAAGTAATAACAAAAAATCACAAAAAAAAGGGAAATTAATAAAAAAATAAAAAATAAAAAAGGCCAACTAATAAAAAGAAATAATAATAATAACAAAAAAAAAATAATAATAAATTAATAATTGCAAACAAGCAAGCAAGCGCCCGAAATGCAGAGGAACCAATAATAGATTTCTCATTTTGAAAAAAAAAACCAAAAAAAATATATCGCACCCTAAATACAAAAGGGTCACAACTCAAAATTTTCCACACTCGAGCTTGACTTGTTTACAGTAGCACAGAAAACAAACTATGTGACATATCACGCTGAAATTTGCCATGTAAGCTTATAACAGTCCTACCAAAAAACAAAAAATTTATTTTTGCCATATGTCATCCGCGGACCGTTTTATTGATAACGTCTCGTTCATATTTGAGCAGAAGGCACATTTTGAGTTGTGACCCTTTTGTATTTAGGGTGCGATATGTATATATATAGTATATGCTAAATTTGAAACTACCTCTTTTCCATCGAATCTTAAGAAAAATAGAGTATTATAAATTACAACAAAAACGCCTTAATGCTTATATTTTCAAAAATGAAAAACCTTGCACCTTTTTAAGCTGACGATCAGTGATGGAAAAATGTTCAACTATTAAAGTAATTCAAAACTGTTATTTTACCACATTCGAGTCGAAATGAGAGCAGATTTGCGCGTTCCCACGACAGTCGGTTCTACGTAACCGGAACCGGAACGACCCATATATTTATATGTATGGGGAATGTCTATGCTGCTACAACAACAGTGGATTTGCGAAAAAATGGCGGTCGATTGCACGATCCTCTCTGCTGTTCATTCTACAGGGACTACAACCAGTCATATAAAGTTGTTCTTGTAACAGTTTATAACATTCGCCATATATTTTTGACGCATACTGCTGGCGTGTCAATGCTCAGCCGAATAAATTCTGCAACATTTCGTCGAACTCGCGTTCAACGTTACCGGAACGACCGCGATTTATATCCGCCCAAGGACTTTACCCTCCCGCAGCAGCATTTCTCAAAAAATGTATGTGCATTTGTTGTTGTAAAAGCATACAAAATTTCCCATAAATGTTTGGGAAGCAGCAGCAGTATTCCTTAGAAAAGGTATGTGTATTTGTTGTTGTAACAACACAAGAAATTCTGCATAAATGTTTGTGAAATGCCATTGAACTGTCCGCGCTTGATCGGATATAAATTCCGGAGTTGTTCCGGTAACATAGAGCAGCCTATCATGGGAATGAAAAATTTATAGGTAATATATTTTTTTGCTGTTACAATAATAACCAACCACTGTACCAGTCCTACGACAGGTGACCTTATTTCACCGAAACGACTCGAATTTATATCCCTTTAAGGTCTGTTACCGTAGCAACAACATCTTAGAAAATAATGAGTCATCAGAGGGACAACTACTACCGCCCGTTACCTCCCCCCACCCATAACTCGTTAGCCTTTCTTCCTTAATTGCCTCGAAATCGTACAAACAATGCATACACATTCGCTGAGTGTGTTTTCGTGTGTGTGTGTGTGTGTGTGTCGTCATCGTGCTAAATTAATTTAAATATAATATTTACTTAATTATCTCACATACAATACGTACATATACACTATTACATACTATGCATATTTCACATTGTTTATATTTATAAATACATCAATATATATATATATTTATATATATATAAATGTTTATATATAAGTCAACATGCATTGTTGTGGTAGATCCTCGCAGTTAGGTTGAGGAATGGAAAGAGAGAGTGAGAAGTGAAGTGCAAGAGCCTTTGACTAACCTCTCTCTTAACCTCAATTTCATCTACCTATACAATTTGCTTACATACTTTGATACAATTTCAATTTTTTTATTCGTTTTTTGTGTGTTTTTTTCTTTTCTTATATTCTTGTTATTATTCATTCAATTATACATATATGTATATATACACATATGTATGCAATATATAATATTTTAAACTACAAACTAGGCATTATTATTTATATTTGTATATGTATTTTTAAATCAAAAGGGCAGCGGGTGCGTGTTTGCAAAATGTCACCGGAGGCAGGCAGTGCAGTGCATGAGGTGAGGTGTTGCGTTACCCTGTGTCTAACAGTCGATTCGGACAAATTAGGGGTAAGAACTGCTGGAATTGACGAAAAACAAAAAAAAAAAAAAAAAACAATCCTTTGCGCTTATGAGTGTTTCAATTCTGAAAATGAAATTTCTTCTTAAGCACACCGCGCTTTTACGCTCACATATTACCAGAATTTCGTCCATACACAATTTCATGCTTCCTCTCCTTAGATTGGCTTTTTACAATTAAATTAATTAATAAACTTAATACCCGCACTCATTCAAAAGGCGGAAAACTAAACTTAAAATTAATAATAAAAAAATACATACATATACAATAGAAAAATAGTATGAGATGGAGGGAAGATGAGCGTGTGTGTGTGTGTGTGTGTGTTATGAAAAAGAGCAAGGATTACTTGAGTACACCACTAAAAATGCTAGGAAGGCAACCATAATGGTTTTAAATGCGTTCAATTCTCAGGGAAGCAAGGAACTAAAGGTACGTGAATGGTGAAATGCGAAAAGAGGCGAATGGTTGGAAGAGGTTGGACTGCAATGAGGTAGGAAAAAAATGTATAGGCAAGCTCCAACAATATCTGAGTTATCACATTAATAATTAATGTATGTTTCTAGCTTAAAACTGTCAAATTTTAACTGTGCAGAATTTGAGGTTAAGTTGAATTAATGACGTTTTTGCAAAAATGTCAGCTAAAATTAAATGTGCATAAGAAATTTATTATACATAAAATTAACGGAAGGTTAACAGGTGACACTTTCGATTTAAAATTAGTCAAATGAAAGTTGAGCTTTTTAACCCTCCGTTGGTCAACTTTTTTAAAACCTTCCGTTGGGTACCCGGGTGTGGCCTATTTCGTTCTGTGCGATGATCCTTTTTAAAAGGAATCGTTAGAAAATTAAATTTTAGAAAGCTACCTGGTAGCTCAAGTCGTTAGCTATAAGAGAAATATGCTAAATTCACGTCCAAAGTCGAGAAAGGCTGTCCAAACCCGGGTGCCCAACGGAGGGTTAAAGTAAAAAATTCGAAATTGAAGTTAAAAAAGTTAAATTGAATTTTGAAATTAATTTTCGAGCAAATAAAATTATTTTCGTAAGCAATTTAAAATTTCATTCAAAATTTAAATTTGAATTACGCACTCAAAAATGTATTTAGTTCTTACACCCACATCATTTTTCAAAAATTTATATAGCTTTTTTTTAGTAGCCTGCATATGCAAATATTCGCAAATCTACGCCCCAAACGGCAAATTATTTTCGAAACACACATTACATTCAATTTACACAATTTAAGTTCTCTTTGTAATAAATATTTACTGGAAAAATTAATTGTGATGCTCTTAAATTATTTTCGAAATGATAAAGCGAAATTGAAATTTTAGAAAGTAACTTTTTAGCTCCCTTCATTTTCGATATAAAAACTGTAATATATTTTTAGCGCTTTTCAGGCAGTTTTTGAGTTATGAAATTTGAATGTAAAGTCCGACCGAAACAAGTTAGTTTTTAAATGCCATCGCTTTTTTGCAGTTCGCGATTTAGAAATAACCCACCTCCAGCATTACATTTAGGTGCACTTCTTATCGTTATTGTGGTCACCACTCTACCAGCATAGTCTACAATTTTCATTTACATATTTTCACCTGCGCACCGCACTGACTGCCCAAAAACATTTGCACTAGTACACGCGTCGCATCCTCATGCACTATTACAGCATTACGCCCATGGTGCTGTGCAACGAATATCGCCTACGGCTCATAAACAAACCAATGCTTCACTCAAACACAACAACGAAAAAATTTCACTACCGCCATTATTTGAAAAAGGAAGAAGGAAGAAAAGCGTGGCCATGATTAAGCAGCGGCAAGGCAAATCAACTTATTGAAAATAATTGTAGAATCCATTCGTGCCTTGACCTAGTTCACGTATGGCCGCAAAGAGGTCCTTTTCCACTTCAATGCTACCACCACCACCAGTGCCAGCGCCTCCAACACTACCGGCATTACCACCAGCGCCACCACTAGTTGGTGTTGATGCCACTCCGCTAGTTGGCGGCTCGGCATGGTGCGGTGGATGATGATGATGGAAATTGTTATGGTGTTGTTGTTGTTGTTGCTGTACTGCATGATGCTGTTGTTGCTGATGGTGTTGCTGTTGCTGCTGATGATGCTGTTGTTGTTGTTGTTGCTGCTGCTGGTGATGTTGACCTTGGCTAAGCACTGCTGCATATGTGGTACTGTTGCGATTATCGGCATTGTTGTTGTGATAATGCACCTGATGATTATTAACAAGCGGTGCATCACCAGCGCCACTATTGCTGCCACTAATATTGCCACTGGCACCAACACCTCCGCCGCCAGCACCACCACCACCGCCACCACCCAACTGATGGTCGCGCATAAATAAGTCCAATTCATATTTCTTCGCTGTCGCTGCGGACGAGCCATAAATGTCATAATTGTTGAACATCTTTTGAAATGAGCTACTGTTGCTGCCGCCACTCGTTTGCTGTTGCTGTTGTTGCTGCTGCTGTGGTGGAGGCTGCTGTTGCTGTTGCTCTAATCCAGTGGTCGTTGTAATTGTGTTATTCGGCACCGAACTGGGCGCTGAACTGGTTGTTGAATTCGTTTGGAACAGCGCTTCGATCAGATTACTTGCACTCGTGTTCAGACCGGCTAGAATGTCGGTGGTGCCACCGGTAAGTATGTTGTCAGGCGGTGGCAAAAGATGCGCGCCAGCATTGCCGCTGCCGCCGCCGCTTGTCCCGGTATGGCCGCCTATGTTATTGTAGCTGTTGTGACTGCTACTGTGGCCGTGGCTGTGGCTTTGGCTGTTGGCGCTAGCGCTACCGCTATTGCCGGTGGCATTGATGCTGTTGCTTAAATTATTGCTCAGACTGCCGTTGCCCATTGCTTGACGCCGATATAAGGGCACACTTGAGCCACCGCTCAGCATACTGTCATCGCCGCCACCCAGCAAATAGTCTTTGCTATTCAACAAGGAATCTAAGGGAATTGTAAATGTATTAGTAAAATATGTTTTATAAGAAAAACAATTAAAATGGGAGTGAAAAGAATAGACGGATACAAACAACAGAATAAATAAATATACTTTTCTGTCTTAGGATAATCATTTAAAAATTATTTCATAAATATTTTCATAAATGATCTTACGCTTGTGCGTCTAATTAGTGCATACGTATTGAGTTTTTGAATTAAACAATAACATAACCTCAATTTTGAATTTCGAAAACTAAGTTTGAATTTTATTTTGCATAAAGTGAACAAAATGCGCAGCAGCTTCTACTTGACCTAATATTTTTTTTTTAATTCACATTCAAATTAAGGGACAAATGCTGCAATATTTCGGTTCTTTTTCCAAAAATGCTAACTATTTGTGTAAGTAGGTAAATATTTGACATTTCAAAAACACACAAATTCAATTTTCTTTTTTAACTAATTATTCAAACTGCGTGAACGCGCCAGTTATATAAAGGATTTTCGAACGAATAACAGGTGTTATTGGTGAATGGATTGCGCTATCGAAAGATGATTAACGATTTTTTATGGCCGGAATTTGATGGTATTGATCTGGACAACGTTTATTTTCAACAAGACGGCGCTTCGTCCTACACAAGCAACGAAACCGTTGATATTTTACGGGAAAAGTTTCCGGACCGTGTTAGCTCTCGCAGAGGTGATCACAATTGGCCACCGAGATCTTGTGATTTAACACCTTGGGACTTTTTTCTTTGGGGCCACATGAGAGAAAGTCTACGCCGACCGCCCAGGGTCGATTCAAGACCTCAAAGATGGAATTCGTGAGGCTATCGAGGACATAGGGCAGTCACTTCGCAATTCGGTTATGGAAAGTTTCATGAAAAGGATATTGCCCTGTAAGCGTGGTCGTGGTGGTCATTTGCCTGATGTTATTTTCCATTATTAACGGCATACCTTCCTCTTTATAATAAAATAAACATCCGATCATTTATATACAAAATTGCATTTTTCTTTGAATATCAAAATAACACCTCTTATTAAAAACCCCTTTATAATGATAAAAAAAATTCCCCTATAGCTAATTTCGAATTTTGAAAATTTGCGTCAAACCTTTAAATATTTTAATTTAAATTTCAAAATTGTAGCCGTTGTTTATAAAATATTTGAAATCTGCCAAAACAAATTTATTTGAAATAGATTCACATCGTTTCTGATTAGCTGTCAACAACTGCAGATATTTCAAAATCTTATTTCATAAGTTCATACAATTTTTAAAGCCTCGAAAAGACTGTAGTGAATTTAATTTTGAATTATTAAACTTATTTTTTATTAATATTTAAATTTCGAATTCATACTGAATTGATTAAAAAAATATTGCTGACTTTAAGTTTAGAAACTCGTTGGTAACTTACAAATTTAAATAAATTTTAGAAACATTATTTTTTCAACTTTAGCTGCTAAGGCTATTGGCTAAATTTTAGAAATAAATGTTACGTTTCAAACGAAAAACGCGACTAAAACAAATTTTCCAAATACAAATTTTTGAGTTTATTTACATTATCGAGACTATTCTTTTCAAATGAAAGGCCTGTACTGGCAGTTAGCCAGTTTTACAAATTTTCATCGAAAAAAATTCGTTAAAAACACATTTTTTCGAAAGCCATGCTCTTTTAGAAAAACAAAAAAACCAACAACAATTTAGTGTTTTCAAATGGAAATATTCAACAAAGCTAAAACAACGAATTTGCAGTTTAGGGTTTACAAATAACGGTTTACTCACTTCCTCCCAAGAAACTACCACCAACTGGCGGCTGCTGCTGCTGTGGTGGCTGTTGCCCATGCATGTGCTGTTGTTGTTGTTGCTGCTGATGTTGCATAGGCGCAAACATCGGTCCCTTCTGCATATTGTTCAACAGCGGTTGCTGCAAAGCCGAAACCAAAATATTTCCACCACCCAAATCACCTGCGCTGCCGCCACCGAAGCTTGAAAACAGTTTCATTTGCTGCTGCGGTGGTGGTGGCTCATGATTACCCAATCCACCGGACGCCGATGTGCTAGTGCTGACCAAAGAGGTTGTCGATGTGTTGGGCGCCAGCATAAAGTCGCCTCCATTCATTAGGCTGTTGTTGTTGCCACCTCGACTACCCGTGTTGCTGAAGAGGTTGCGTAATATTGGCTGTGCGTTGTTACCATTCAACAGCGTGTTGAAGGCCAAATCGATTTGCTGATTAAAATTGATGCCATCCAGTTGCGCTGTATCGTCTGTTGGCGGCGGCAGCAAAGAGGGTGGCGGTGGCGGCTGCGGTGGTCCTTGTTGATTACCCAGAGCAGCGGCTGCTAGTGGGTTCATTGGGTATGAGTGATGCATACCACCACCAATCAAGCTGTTGCGCTGCTGCTGCTGCTGTTGTTGCTGCTGCATTGGTGGCTGTGGTCCCACGCCGCTGTTGCCGCCCATCAAAGCGGGAAGCATATATTGCTGCATAAGGTCGCGTGGCAGCAACTGATTGACGTTCAGATGTGGCGGCGGCGGCGGGGGCTGCATTTGTGGCCCACGCGCGTTCATCTGTTGGACATGTTGTTGCTGCTGTTGTTGTTGGTTTAACATATTTAACACTTGTCCAAGACCTTCGGTGAATTTGTTAACCGCTTCCTGGCCGTGTGTCTCGAGCAACTTTAGGCACCACTTGTACTGCGATTCCTTCGGTTCGAATGCCATGTCGTAGATGCTCATATTGGGTGGCAGTAGCGCCGCATACTCTTGCGGCTGCGGGAAACGTGGCGCTGATGGCGACTGCTGTTTGTTGTTTCCTGGTGCTGGGGGTTGCAACGCTCCGGGTGGTTGGAAGAGATTATTAGCACCACCACTGCCACCTCCTCCTCCGCTGCCGCCTAAATTCAGTTGAGGCATATGCACATTGTTGAGAAACTGAAAGTCCTTGTTATCCTTACTCAGCGCTGAGATGTTATTCACACCGCCAAAGAAGTTTGTCGCTGACTGCGGCCCTCCGGCCTGAGCATTGCCGCCTTGCCCCCGCTGCATATATGGATCGAGTGGACTTATGGGTCCATTCGGCATGCCACCGCCCAAATTGCGTTGATTCAACAATTGTAATTGGCTTGGCGGTGGAGGCGGCGCGTTGCCACCAACATACGCCCCAAAAGTGCCGTGTGGTGGAGGCGCCTGCTGTTGTGGGCCACCAGGAGCGGCATGTGGTCCATAGCCCTTTTTCGCCAAATAGCCCATGTCATTCGAGTTGGCGCGTAGCTGTTGTGCATTAGGCGGTGGTGGTTGTAGCGGAACACTTCCACCACGCATGCCCGCACCCGCTTGTTGCTGCTGCTGCGTGTTTGGAAGTGGTGGACCCAATTGACGTACTCCTCCACCGGCACCCACACTGTTTGGTGGTGGTTGAGGCGGCATCTGCGATTGCTTGTTCGGTAATGCGCTCCAAGGATTCGATTGTGGCGGCGGCCCCCAAAGGCTTGCGTTGGGGTTCTGTGATTGCGGTGGTCCTTGTGGCTGTGCGCCCGGCGGTGGGTAGTTGCCGCCTGCGCCACCACCACCTGGTGGACCACCACGTAATTGTTGTTGTGCTTGTTGCCACGGCATATATTGTGCGGCGAATTGAGATGGCGGCGCACCAGCAGTACCAGGTGGGGGTGGTTGTGGCAAATGTACGGCGGATGGTGGCGGCGGTGGCCCCCGCATATTATACTGCTGCCCCAACGGTCCCGGCGGTGGTGGCCCTGGCTGTTGTTGTCCACCCGGTGGATGTGGTCCTAACGTGCGCATATTCATGTGGTTGGGGCCGTGAGTTGGACCAGGGAAGTGATGTCCACCAGCACCACCCTTGCCAGCGCCCATGCTCTGATTCATCATGACTGCCGCTGCGGCGGCTGCATTGTAGGCTGCTGCAGCAGCTGGATGCTGTGCGTACATCTGCATTTGCATTTGTTGTTGGTGGTTGGCAGCGGCGGCCATGGCGGCATGATGCGGCTGCATTTGTGCACCGCCTGGACCGCCACCGCCACCAGCGGCTGCTGCTGCGGCCAACATACCGGCAGCGTGTGGCGGCAACGGACCGCCTGGATGATGTGGTCCCGCTCCGGGATGCGGCCCGCCGTGGTGATTGTTTGCATTAACGCCAGCCGCGCCCATCAAGTACATAGCCGTTTGATCACGCAAATACGCTTCCGGTTGCATTGCGCGCGGTATAAATTCGGGCGCCAGAGGATTCAGCACATAGCCGCGCTTTAGCTCTACACCGTCCAATTGTGAACGCAAGTATGACCACGTAATCCCAAATAATGATTTGTTCTCGTCACATATTTCGATAAAACGCTCCCACACTTTGCGACAACGACCTATCGAACAGAGCGCCACTGGATCGCCAACAACAGCGACCAAACTTTGTGCGCGTGTAATCGCCGTATTTAGCAGCTTGGAGTTGCTCAAGAAACCAAAGTCGGTATCTTCTGCTGGCACGCTACCAAGTGCGCCCATATGACCGCCCATGGCAGGATGCATACCGCCAGGCCCGACAAGAGCGTTCATCATTTGCGGCAAGCATGTGGCGCGTGTGCGTACGGTGGAAAGGAAGACAGCACGAAATTGTTTGCCCTGCACGTTGAGTACACGCTCCACTGATATGCCGCCCATGCGACGCTTACGCAGTTCCGAACGTATCCGAAACACCTGATCGGCGTAGGGCGTCATTATACCGATGCTGGCATCGTTCACTTTACCCCAAGCAATGGGCCATTTACGCCGCAGCTCGGATACTCGCTCCACCACCTCATAGACTTCTGCGTTGTTATAAAATGCTGTTGAATTCTTATCCTGTACATCTTCACCACGCGTTGTAAAAAACGTAAGCGGATAAAAGCGTTCGTGACGCGGCTGCTTACCGGAAGCAATCAATTTTTGTTCATAAAACAGTTCGGATGTAAATTTAATGATTGCCTCGTGAGCGCGATAATTTTCACAAAGCAAAATTTTACATGGAAAATTTGATGGGTAATGATCGTAGAGCCGTTCGAGTAGTGAGATGTGCAGTTTTCGTTCCTTTGCAAAGGCGGAGAACAATTCGGGACTCATTTGCATGTGATCACCGGCCAAAACGATACGTGTGCTGTCGTTGGCAAGAGCCAAAGGCATTATAGCCTCGCATTCCATGGCCTGCGCGGCTTCGTCGAGAAAGATGTGAGTGAAATAACCTTTGGGCAAGCCCAGATTGGCCAGCTCCATGGAAATACTTAGTGTTACTACAACGATTCGATGTTTTTTGATGTCTTCGACAGAGGGACGTCGAAAATTTCCCGCGCCATCTGTTATGCAGTACTGCAAACGGGAAGAGAAGAGGTGAAGAAGAGAGTTTAGTAAAATGTTTGAAAAAAGGAATATTTGAGTATTACGAGTAAAAAATTAACAGCTTTAGAAAATGCGTATAGTTCAAGGACATTAATGTTCGAACGAGGTGTGGCAACTAAGTTTCGGCAGTTTGTAAGCAAAACACAAACAAATTAAGTTAGTACATTCCCATGGCAGACGGTTCTACGTTACCGGAATGACTCGGGTTTTTCTCGACCACGGGCTGCCGCCCCAGTAAACCAGCCCTTTCTAGTGCACCGACATTCATCGGGAGGCCCTTAGCACCTTCTTAAGCTCCCGACCCCCGAATGCCGTTATTGGAGTCCAACCACCACCTATCGCAGACGAAGAGCTCCAGCTTCCCCGAGAGTCCCGCGTAACTTTGGCACAATTACGTTCTGGATACTGTAGCAGGTTAAACTCCTACCTATCCAGAATCGACCCCGACATACCAAACATATGTCCGGTATGTGAAGGCACCGCGCACGACACTAACCACCTTTTCACATGCCCTATAAAACCCAATCATCTAACACCTCTCTCCCTCTGGACCCAACCCGTCGAAACAGCTAGTTTCCTGGGCCTACCGTTAGATGAGCTAGACGAAGACGACCGGTAACTACACTACACTGACAGGGCGAAGATACTGCTACAACAACAACAACAGTGCACCCGTTATCACCTGTCTAGTTTATCAAATTATGTTAGTTCTTAGCTTTAGATTTATTGAAGGCTTGTACTCGACCTTATGGCCTTTTGCCACCTCTATTCGTCACAGTACCTCATCCGGACCTTGTTCTCTTATTTAACTTCAGTTAGAGCTGGGTTGGACTGAGCGCATGTGTCTTTCTTCTGGTTGCAAATAGCCGGGATGTCTTACTTTTCTTCACGCTAAAGCGCTGAATTTAAGGAGAAGGTCCATTGGAGTCACCTCGAATGGCTCACAGAAACGACAAGAGTCAGTTTACCATATCCCGATCATGTGCAGATGATTGCGCAATGGCCTGTGGGATCGCCCGTGAGCATTCTCAGTTTATCTTTAGGGGGAGTTATGAGTTTTTTAAACCTCTTTTGGCTGTATGATTTTTGTATGCTTGGAATTTTAGTCACACATTTTTTCAACGCATAAAAGTTACTGCCGCGAAAATATGCACAAAATATAAACCAAATAAGCTGTCGAATTCAAACTTCTACCAGAAGCTCTGATTAATACCTCGGACACACATTTCGTATTTAGATTTACATCTATAAAAAGTGTAACCCCCCCTAGATGTAAGCTAGCGCTTTTCAACATTTTTGAAGTTGGTAGTCCCAGGAGAAATATTCTATTGATCCCACTTCTGATTCATCATTAGAACTCTTGCATTTATTTAGCACTACTTCAACTACAATCACCAATAATAGATTTCTAAGTCTGAGGAACCCTAATTTAGTTCACTTTATATTCATTGTAAATCGACCGTGAAATAATTCAAGGTAGCGCCACTAAACCAACTCATCTAATATCACTTATTCTTAGTCGGAAATCGTAGGCAACCAAACGCCTCGTAGGCTTACTGTTGGATGACTTCGATGACAACACTGACACCCTAAACGCGTGGAATATTCGCGTCATCTTTAGCTTTGTTTGTTTCCCTTTCGGGGTATATTAAATTACTTTAAGCTGAAGCGAATGTCTTTGCCACACTTTTCCCTCTCCCTTTTCCTTAATAATTTACATACTTCTAGCTATGAGAACTTCTTTAAAGCTTTCACTCCGCACTCACCTTTTGCACTACGCTGTTCACAGTGGCTACCCAACGTTTGTGGTAGTATACACGCAACGGTGTTGCTTCTTCCAAGCCTTGCTCGATCCACGGATGAAGATACTCTTTGATGTACAAATCGGCCGCTGAATTCGAGTGCGTACAAATTAAAATCTTAGCTTCGGGCTGCGTCAATAGCTGCTTGATCGCTTGCGCCAGCGTGTAAGTTTTGCCCGTGCCGAAGGGACCTATCAGCAGGATGGGCGGTAGCTTGATTCCCAGTGATGTAGTGATCGCATTCACTGCCTCGCGCTGTTTCGCATTTAATTTCGGTTCACATGCATCGGACCACTGCTTTTTCGGTGTCCACGGTATGTTCGGTTCGATTTCGGTGGCAGGAAATATGATCTTGAAATCGGTTATCTTATCCACGGCATTGTGCCATTCGCAGTAGGGCAAGCGATTCAACTGAAATTGTATGTCCACTTCAATTTCTGTTTCTGCCTTTAAGCTCATGCCCTCCACACATTTGGCAGACAATTTTAGATAAATCACGTTTTTGCCTTTGTCCTCGATAGTTGATTCGTAAATATTGCGTTTTCTGTCCTTCAGTGTGTGCATCTCCTCGGGTGCACTTATATAAACACTGGAGCAATTCGAAAGTATTAAACGTCCGGCGGACGTATCTTCCGAAATGTCTTTCCCAAGCCGCATTAGGGCAAATAGTTCACCCGTCAGCGAGAATTTGGCTGTGGTGGTGGCCATACCCGCTGGTGTCAGTATATAAGTGGATGTCACAGTCAGTTTGGTGCGCACATTGTAGCGTGCGATTTGCTCGTAACGTGCAATCTCCTCCACATACAACAGTTCGTGTATGCGCGAACGGTAATTATGCTGCGTGAGACGCTTCTCGACAATGGTCGATTGCGTGAGCGTGAAAGTTTGCGCACGTGGGCAAGGATAGCGTTCCAGCATTTCTTTTTCATGCTTCAGATCATTGAGATAGGCTTCAGTCTTCAGGTGTGTGCCAATTGTGGTTTCGAATTTTACTAAATTCGTATTGGATACATCCCAACGCGTTACCGAACTATTGATGATGTCGCGCTTTATCTCCTCGATTCTTTCGGCGTCGCCGACGGGCACAACATCGACACAAAGTTGTTGCACAAGTAATGGTTCGTTGCCCAGATCGAAACATACCGTTTGCCGGAAAGTGCCATAGATATCGGTGTGGAATTCTATAGTCACTCTATGCTCCAGCATTGTCGTTTGTGCATCTGTTGCTACGCCGATATGCCCGGACAACGTTGTATCGGTAAACTCTATAGCCAACTTCGTCACATCTTTTTCGCCTGATGACACTTTGTGAGTTGCAGACACCCATTCTTGGTTGGATTTAAGATCGAAAATCGGCGCGTGGCCGTCCACTTTAATGCCAGTGATGGCGAAATGGTTGCGATGCGCATCCTGCAGCAATGCAACGGCACGCAACACACGCGCTGATTTCAACACGAAAATCCACTCACGCTTGGAGCTCTTCGAACTGATGCTCGTTACTAGCTCTTGTTCGCAACGCACCTCTACACCGTCAACCTTCTCGCACATAATGCGCTCAGGCGCTGTAGCTTGTATCCAGCGATCTAATATTTGTTCTGTGTATGATTTGCCATAGAGCTCCTTTTCGCTGGCCTTTTGCAGACGCATTCGTCGATACTCGAAGCGCTCCTTCCACTCATTCAACTCATCCTGCCCGTGCGCTTCAACGCATTGATTGCCGTAATGGCACGTTTGTGATTCTTGGTACGCTTCGCACAAACTGTATGAATCCAGCGTGAAGCCACGGGGTGGTGGCCGCCATTTCCAGTCGCGTCCTACCAAAGCGATTCAAGCAAAGTAAAGTTAAAATAATCGTACGAATTAATTGGAAAAAACATGCGATCTTACCTTCGTACGACATGATGACATTTTGATGACGTTCTGTCTGGCAATGTTGCCGCAACTCGTTACGTGTCTCAAAACTAATAGCACAGTAAGAACAGTAGGTAGCATTGTCATTATCTTCAGCAGCTGTACCAGCAGTGGGCATGCCGTGCTTGCCGCCTGTTACTTTTATCGCAGCCAATAGATCGGTTGTTTTTTGCAGTATTGTTGTGGAATTGCCACTTCCACTGCCACTGCCACTACTGCTACTACTGCTTATACTACTGCTGCCACCACCGCTACCTATGGAGCCATTATGTTGACCAGGACCTACGATATTAGTTGAGTTATTACCACCATTACCGCGACCATCTCCCCCACCGCGATCGCCACCACCTTCGCGCGTTTTCTTCAGTCCTTTGTTACTTAGCAATTTACTGTATTTGTCCAACGGCAGATTATTGGTAGCCCAATGATCGAGTTTCGTGTCCAATATGGACATTTCGTCTTCAAGCCGAGACTGTGAGATCTTCTGAGTGGACTTGTGCCCATTTATCATTTGAATAATGGATTTGTAGCGTTCGAGTGTTTTGGAAATGTCTAAAAAACTTTGCTGACCACTTAATTCGCCGATCCACTCGCGCAGCAGTTGCTCAGCTTCCTATAAACCAAAATAAAGAAAAGGTGACAATTTAAAATTTTTAAATTCGTGAGACACAAAGCGCAACTTACATTATATTTTTTCAGCTTGCAGAGCGCATGTACGAGCCAACGGCGCGCACGTGATACACTTGCCAAACAATCCGCCGACTGATCGGCGAGCAATGCCAACACCTTGCGCGCATCTGCAAGGCACTGCTCGTATCGACTCAGCTCCAGCATGCATTCGCACCGTCCCAAAAGGCAGGCGATTTGCCGATCTTTTTGTGAACGCGCCAATGCTGTGCTATTGCTATTGACGGAGCTGTTATTACTGTTGGCGGTGGCAATTGTGATGGCGGTGGCAGCTGCCGAAATTTGAGCTAATATTTGGTCGTAGAGCGAAACGGCACGCGACCAGTTGCGCCGCCGCACCATATCGTGTGCTTGCATTTCTTTTTCGGTCATTTTTCTCTTTAGTATTATCGTTTCTTTTTTATAGCAATTATTATGGTTTTTATGCTGTTATTGGTAGTGTGTTTTTGTTATTGTGCACTGACGTGTGTTCAGAGATATATGGATGTAATTGATGTGTTGATTATAATACAAATCTATTTTACAATATTGTTAAATTTATTGTTATCGGATTAATAATTAAGTTCTGATGCTGCATCCATTTCCTACTTAATTACGACATCTTGAAATGCTTTTCTTTACACTGCAAATATAAGAAATGTGGAATCGGACAGATTATTAAAAGTTACAGTTATGCAAATAAAAATTTGAATATCATTGAAACATGTTCGCATGATTTACTAATATAATTAAGTATCTATGTGGTCGTCGTTTGCTCTTTTTTATGCAACATTTTTACTCTTAGCCACAGAACACGTCAAGGCACATTTGTGGTCATAAAAGACGTATTTTGGTGCTTAGACAGCAACAACTAAGCGCAGACCGGCGCACTAATGCCAGCGTCCATATATATCGAAGCGGTGAGTAAAGGCCGGGAATTTAATGGTGAAATACGCACTAATTTGTGCCCACTCAGCTGGCGCCTGCATTGTGGTTTAACCTTCCTCAGCTATATCCATAGGAGATATAACCCAAAGACACACTTGGAATTATTACGGAACATTTTTAAAGGGCAAATATTTTTAAGGGTTAGTTAGTCTATTAGACCTCTTCAAATTTCTGTTTGTGGGCCCATCATTCACTTGACCGCGTTTCCACTTTTATTAACTGGTAGCAATTGCCAAACAACGCACGTATGCGCTGTTTTTCTGCTCACTTATTCAAT
Source organism: Anastrepha fraterculus (assembly GCA_037575425.1). Taxonomy (NCBI): domain Eukaryota; kingdom Metazoa; phylum Arthropoda; class Insecta; order Diptera; family Tephritidae; genus Anastrepha; species Anastrepha fraterculus. The sequence continues at coordinate 5,052 of JAYXIM010042385.1, read as the reverse complement.
CTATAGAAGCCTAATTTGTACTTCAATATTATTTTATTTTAATATATATTTATTTGACTCTTTGTAGAACCACAGTATAGCACCACTTCTTTCGCCACACTTGACTCTTACATATTTTTCAATTGTGGTCACCATTTCTACGTTTTTTTCACAGCTCATAATTTCTGCTCTACCATCTTTCATTATTTTGCTTTGTTTGGGCATTCGTAGTGGTAATTGTTTTTTTTTTTAGTTCTCAACATTTTTCGTATTCTTTCTTTATACATTTGTTGATTTGCCTTTTTTGTTTTTCTTTTCAACTAGACGATTTCTACATTTAGTCTAATTCTCGTTCTTGTCTTTTACTCGCTCTCGCCGCATACGGCTCTCATCTGCTTACGGTAATATTTCGTAGCTCTTTTTTCGTCTCAACTCTTTCTGCTCGTTCACTTCCCCAAGGCGACCTTATTTTCACTATTTCAACTAAATAACACAATTTTTTTACAACTTTCTTGATTGCTTGTTTTTGTCGTATTTCTAATTGGTTTTATGATACATTTTTAGTGGTTTTATATTTTTTTAAGCTAAAAAAATTCAGAATATAACATACCGTCCTCTATGGTTGAACAAATTCGTAGAAATCGTTCGGTGTCGTGTGCGAAATTGCATGTTGCCATATGGCATAAATGAATTCATAGTTTTTACGGGAAACTTTAATGGGGAAAACCTAGCGTTGGAGAAATATGTGTATTTAGATTTTTTTCTTTCCCCACATTGAGATATCGAAGGTCAAAGATCAATTTTAGGCATTTTAACACTTTATCGACCGGTTGTGGTTGAGGCTGCCACTCAGTAAGTACCGGCTAAATTTTCACTATGCATTGTGTTGTGCTTATTCCTTTTGTTTTAAAGTAATGGAATTTTATTGATATTTATACTTTATTTTGTATTTGTTTTATACAATTTGTTGCCTGATTCACCTACATTCATGAAATAAATTCAAGGTAACAGTAATTAAATTTGTTAATATCTATTTAATGAGGATGATCTGATTTTGGTGCTCTTTTTGTAGGCTCTGAAGTATTTTGGTGGTTATTTGAGCGTCTAAGCAAAACTCTTCATCTGCACTTTCTTTATCCATTAGAAACGGTAAAAACTATTATAATTGATAAAAAATTGGAGAGGAAAGCTGCAAATAATTAACGACGTTGGCGCTGCGTAGTTATAAAAAGAGCAACCCACTGACAAAAACCGTCGATAACCAAAAGCCGATTAATAGGCTACCGGTCGATGAGCGTAAGCAATCGAAAAGCCGAAAAATAGGCTACCGGTCGATAAAGTGTTAAAAACGGCCATATATTAAAAAATGCTTGAAAGTTTACAAGTTTACACGTACACCGATGGAGAGGTAATTATAAGAATTTTGAAGTAAATACTTTCTAGAGCTTTGAGAAAATTCAGTTTTATGGCAAAATACGATATCACACAAACCGATTTATTTTAATTAACCCCTAATTCGAAAGATCAAATGTCTACTTTGCTTTCGGCTGCACTAACTTTACTACACTATACACTGCGTTGCCACGATAGTCACTTCTACGTTACCGGAACTACCCGGGTTAATTTTTCAAAATTAACTGTACTACTAATATGTGAAAATGAAACATATACGGCTGCATATATAACATTATTAGTATGGGCTATAAAAGCGAAGCATAATCGGAGTTTCACTGATGAGGGTTATTTGTTTGAAGCGCGACCAAATGCCACTTACGTTCCCACGACAGTCGGTTCTACGAAACCCGAGCGACCCAGATTCATAGCCGGCCAAGGACTGTCACTTCAGCAGCATTCCCCGTACATGTATGAGGAATGTTAATGCTGCTACAACAACAGAAACACCCACCTACGCAAATGGCGAATTCATCCTACGTGGATGACGAAGATGAAATTGAACAGATGAGGCATTCTTAGATAAACGCTCAAAGTCAATATTTTATATGGTATTTCAAATTAAAGATAATTGAATATACTAACATTACGTTAAAGTTAATTTGAAAACAGACAAAAAATCGCTTTATCTCACTTTTTTACATGTTTGCATACAAATTTTAATTTCTCAAAAACTCACAAAAACATCAAAAGTATTTACACCAAAAGAAAGTTTTTTTATGATGCACTTCGTTTCGTATACTGTTAAGTAGTTTTCGAGATATTGTATGCGTAAAATTGACTCTGATCATCGATATCTACTCTATTTTTAATTAACGCAAATAACTGTTAGTACAATGGTACAGTAAAAAATTTCATCAAACTTTATTTCAGTGCTTTTTTAAGCGAAATAGATTCTTTTTTATTTTAAGCACAGCGGGAAAAGAGAAGCTCAACGAATTTCATAAATCACGACTATTTTAGTTTAACAATTTTCTACAGATGGTGAATCACTTCTAGCCCGCTTTGAGTGAATTTTAACTATTGACGGATTAAATAGCAAAAATTAAGAAAAAGCAGATAGATATAAAAGAAATTATGGTATTTATATAATTTAGCATGAAAAGACCCAATCCAATTTTTTAGAAAAAAAGTAGGTTTTGTTGTACCAATCATAACTGTACCAATCATAGCAAATTTAGCATTTGCCATTTGGTATTGCTTATTTCAAGCAGTAAATTTTTAAATTCATTAAAATTATTTTTGACGAAAGAAACAAAATAAGCTGCTCTAGTATCACCTCCTTATATGAATTCGCCTTAGGTTAAACTTTGATTTACAAAAACACTAGATCATTACCAAAATATTCGAAGCTACTAAATCCTATTTTCCCAAAAGGAAGAAAATTTTAAGAAAGATCAAAATGTAGTTTGCAAATCTTGTAATCCGTTCGATTGGCACTTTTGTAAATATATTTTTTGCTTAACAGCTGGCATCCCCATGTGACCAAAGAATGTGGCGAGCTAGGAAACGGCAACAAATTGTGCGAAAAGGCAAGTCGTTGCAAACCGGAGAATCATTCTCCTATTTCAGACATTTCGTTTTTCATTCGACTTTTATCTTGTTATGCGTTTTCGGTAGACAAAATGAAATGTGACTTAGAAATTTATTCTGAATCTATGGTTTTCAATTTGCGATCACTTCCATCTGTTAATTTTCTTTTCACGCTTTTTTAATCAGTTATGAAAAAAGGTTTTCCGCTGAAAATATTTTCCTATTTGAAATGCGTTTCTGGCACTTTTCATGCACATCAAAATTTTTTCACACTATGACCGCTCGGGTTACAATTGGCAATAAATTTTTCACATATTTGTTGTATGCATAACACATTTTCACTAATGCTTTTTTTCGCTTCTTAAAGGGGATTTGTTTGTTTCCCAGCTGCTTACCTTTTCAACTCAAAATAAATTGTTTTTATAACATATTTTTACATTTTTATTGGATGAAACAAATTGAAAATCTCTACTACGAAAAGTGAACGCGCAGCACCTAAAAGTCAAGGTGTTGCCGTACCGGTAAAAATGAGTAAGAGCGTAAAGAAGCAGTTTTCCCAATTTTAAGTTTTGAATAATTTAAAACTGGTAGCAAGAGTAGAGGATAAACAAAAAAATTTACAATTTAGAGACCAAATAAATAAAAAAAAGTTATTTGCTGGAACCTAATTAATGTACCCTGCTTTAAAAGTATCTTACAAGCAGTTTGCAATTAATGCAATTTCGCGTTACTATGAAAATAACAGTTTTTGCTTAGATTGTGCAAATATTTATACCTACATGCTAACTTCACGGTGGAGAGAATACGAAGGGTATGGCCAACTTCAGACCGTTAAGCGGCGCTCAGCGATTTTGAAGGAATCAGTTGACAGCTGTTTCTTTACAACAAAGATGGGCAAAGGCTGCAATTGTGTTGGCCATATAAAAAATTCAACACAGCCAGTAACAATGTTATATTAGATAAGATTAGATTCGTGGTTTGCACCCTGACCGCATGGTCTTTTGCGTCCTCTACTCATCACAGTACCTCATCCAGACCCAGTTCCCTTATTAATACCAATGGTACTTCGTTGCAGTTCGAACTGCAATAACTGTTTATATTCAGTTAACCTCACTTTACTCATTTTGTTATATGTCATATAGCGTCTCTGTCTCTCTGTCAAATTCTCTACGAGGTAACAAGCAAAGTTACTCTCTCAATTTTGCTGCGGCTGGCCAAACTTTGTGGTTTTTCAATCTTGTGTTATCTTATATTCTTTCCTTTTTTTTTGCTTACACTGGCAACCACTATCGTTTGTGTTCGAAAAGAGTATGGCAGCTGTCAACTCTTTGCCCGAACAGCTGTCAATGTTGATTTACTCTCCATGCCTTTCCCTTTTTGTAAATTTTATTGTGTGCTCATTTTCCATAGTAACTGTCAAAATTTCGTTAATCAACAAAGGGTAGGAGACATGAAGGAGAAGTTATCGGCATTTTTGTTTTGACGGCAAGTTCACTGATTAGGCACAGAGTTGTTATTTACAGAGTTTTGCTGCCATTGGATAGCGACTAATTGGAATAAAAGGTATTGAACAGATAAAATGTGTTTTCTTGTTAATATTATTTAATAGAAAAAAAGAGAAAACATTTTATCATATTCTCGTTCCTTGTATATATACATATGTATGTGTATTTAAGCTCATATTCCGTAATTAAAGATAATTTAGGGGAATCATGAATTAACTGAAAAGAAAGCATAAAACGGTTATCAATATTGGCGGCTTTGCACAACAAATTTTTCATTGCTGTATTTATAAGGTGCGTGTAGCGAATTTGCAGTTTTGCAAATGAAAGAAATTTGTAAGAACTATTTAACATTATTTTAACCGCTTTGCCAGTCACCGGTGACTGACACTACATGACTACTTTTATCTTTTTATTTTACGTAAAAATGCATCGAAATAAATAAAAATATTTATATGCTTAAATATCATACTAAATAAAACCTAAAAACAATTTTTTTGACATTTTACTAAAAACACCGTTGGCGTTCAAAGTAATATTTACTAATTTATAAAATGGAGTCTTACTGTGCCTCTTACTGCTCTTT